>JAANYP010002922.1:87087-233642 GCA_020465985.1 Centrapalus pauciflorus | reverse complement strand
GGATGCTCTTTTAGATGTTTCCATAATTTTCCATCGCCACGACGAACTTCCAATGGCGTGCCAAGTTTTTTGTTTTGTTCGGGATCGTTCTCGTTTAATTGAAATAACTCGAACGCCCGATGTTCTTCTTTAAAAAACAATAATTCGCCATTAATTGGACCAGCAAATATTTGTTCTTGGGCCATTGTAAAAATTTAAACAACTGTTTAAAAATATAAAGATTGAGAGATTTAAATACAGATTGAGAGATCGAGAGATTGAGAGATTGAGAGATTTTGAGTTGAGTTATATTAGTTTTGATGAATTATATAGAGCCTTGGAGGGGGGGGGGGGGGAGTTCACGGGTCTTGGAATATTATAGAGGGTTCACGGGTTCTGAGGGTGAGTCTGAAAACTCCTGCCATTCGGTCTTGTGACAACCGCAGAAGACAAATATTTCTGATAAAGGTGGTCAAAAGCTGAAACCTGCCATTCGGTCTTGTGACAACCGCACAAGACAAAATTTTCTGAAAAAAGGTGGTCAAAAGTGGTCAAAACCTGCCATACCTGCATTCGGTCTTTTGAACAACGAATGGTGTTCAAAAATTTGAAATTTCGGTTGCCTACCGTTCGGTGTTCCCAACCCCACATATAGTATTTTTGAAAACAAAAAAAAAAGGTAGTATTTTTGTTTGAAAAAAAAAAAACCCATCATTTCTAAAAATTTTTCTCTAAAAACACATAAAGAACATTTTATCTAACTACAACTAAGTAAAAATAACACATTAAAGTACCCAAAAATAGCAAAAACCGAAAGTAAAAAACTAATAAATTTTTGATAATCAAACAATCAAAATATGAAGTTAAATACTGAAATAAAGTTAGAAATATGTTACCTGATGATGCCGAAGGTTAATGCAGTAAGAAAAACGAAGAAAATCGATGTTCCAAAAGCTTGGATGAGCTTTAATGGTGGTTCGGCGGTGGGTGAAGGCGACGAGAGAAAGAGAGAAGAATGAAGTTGCTTGAAGATGAAGATATTTGAGAAATGTGGGTGCTAACCGTTGACCCGCAGGTATTTAAAGCCAGCCGGGTCGGGTCGGGTAGGATAGATCCGCGCCAAAGAGTGAAGATGGGCCGTCGGATTCTTTACTTAACACACACACACAAATAAAAAGTTGGGCTTTTGTAAGAAAATAAACAAAAAAGATTTTTAATAATAAAAAATTAGGCCCAATGTTATTAAATCTTCTTTAATTTTTCCATGAAACTACAAAATAAAATATTTTTGGTATTTTCTTTGATCTTGCAAGTTAAGATAAAATGAACTAAACTAACATAAAATAAACTAAAATGTTTTTGGCTTTTTGATAAATTTGAACAATTAAAATCTTTTTGTGATTTTCTGACCTATTAAGTTAAACTGAAAATTAAATGAAAATATGACCATCTTAAAGTTTGAAATTTAACTACAAACATTAAAAAGAAACAAAGAATTATAAACCTTAAAATCCTAACTATACTCCCCCTCAAATAGATATCTGTTCCTTTCCTTTTGTCTTTTTCAGATTAAGCTCGTGAACCCTTTTTAGCCTTAAAAATACAGACAAACCTGGATAATGTTTGCGTCCCACTCCGTGATGAACAATTCACACAACAATTTGTCAGGATCATTAATTATTAAAAATGTACACAGATAAGGAAATATTGAGTTTGAGTTTTGTGACACAATCCTTAAATTTAAATAACAGATATTTTCTAGAATAAAGGAATTTCAATCATGATAGACTGAAATAGACTTAATTAAGACAATATCTGATATTTAATTGGAAGGCGGATTCAACATGCCGATATGGGATACTAAAAACTGAAAACGAGGTTCGTCTAAAGTTTTAGTAAATATATCCGCAAGTTGATATTCTGTGCCAACAAAATACAACTCAGTGGTTCCCTTTTCTACGTGATCTTTAATAAAATGATACCTGATATCTATGTGTTTCGTTCGAGAGTGTTGCACGGGATTGCAAGAGATGACAATTGCACTTCGAGAATCACAGTAAATTGGGATATTGGTGAGTGAGAATCCATAATCGCGTAATTGTGTTCTCATCCACAGCACTTGAGAGCAACAGCTTGCAACTGCTACATACTCAGCCTCAGCTGTGGATGTGTAAACACAGTTCTGCTTTTTGGAAGACCAACTCACCGGTCTATCTCCCAAGAACTGTATATCCTCCCGACGTGCTTTTTCTGTCAACTCTACAACCTGCAAAATCAGCATCTGAAAAAGCGGTAAGATCGAAATCGGTTCCCTTTGGATACCATAGACCAAGATCGGGTGTACCCTTAAGATAACGAAAAATGCGTTTTACCGCAGTTATGTGTAATTCTTTTGGGTCGGCCTGAAATCTAGCACAAAGACATGTTGAAAACATTATATCCGGCCTACTAGCAGTCAAATACAGTAAGGATCCTATCATCCCTCTGTAAGTTGAATTATCGACACTTTTTTCCAGAAGGATCGGTGTCTAACTTACAGTTGGAGGCCATGGGAGTTGCAATACTCGTGCAAGAGTCTAACTTATACTTCTTGAGAATGTCAAGAGTATATTTCGACTTGTTCACAAAAATCCCATCCTCAAGTTGTTTGACTTGTAATCCGAGGAAAAAGTTCATTTCCCCCATCATACTCATCTCGAACCTGGACTCCATTAGGGCTGAAAAATCCTTACAAAAATTACTATCAGTAGATCCAAATATAATGTCATCGACATATATCTGTACTAGCATTATATGTGGGCCTTCCCTTTTAGTGAACAGAGTTGTGTCCACCACACCTTTACAGAAACCGGCAGAAATAAGGAAATTAGAGAGACTATCATACCATGCTCGAGGTGCTTGTTTTAAACCATAGAGGGCTTTATCTAGCACATAAACATGGTCAGGTTTATGTGCGTCAACAAAGCCTTGTGGTTGTTCAACATACACCTCCTCGTTAAGTTCACCGTTTAGAAAGGCAATCTTGACGTCCATCTGGTACACTTTGAAATCTTTGTGTGCCGCGTACGCCAAGAAGATTCTGATTGCTTCGATCCGTGCAACTGGAGCGAAGGTCTCGTCATAATCTATCCCTTCTTGTTGTCGGTAGCCTTTGGCAACAAGTCTTGCTTTATTCCTTATCACAATGTCGTTCTCATCTCGTTTGTTTTTAAAAAACCACTTTGTTCCGATCACTGTACGGTCTTTTGGTTTGGGAACTAACCGCCATACTCTTAGATGTTCAAACTGGTTGTGTTCCTCTTGCATTGCAACTATCCAATCTGGATAGGTTAGGGCTTCATCCACACGAGCGGGCTCTATCATACTAAGGAATGATGCGAAGAGGCATTCATTAGCAGACGCCCTACGAGTTTGGACTCCTGTTGAAACATCACCAATGATTTGATTTGTTGGGTGACTTCGGGTCCATTTAATCTCGTGTGGAAGGGGTGCTCGGGGTGGAACCTCAGTGGTTAACGTGGGGATGGATGAAGATTCATGGTCAATGGTTTCAAATGATGGTACCACTGGTTATGGTTCGATTTCCGAGTGTTCAGGTGAAGGAAGGATGGTTGGTATTATATGTGAGGGTATTATAGGAGTAGATTCAACTGCGGATGTATCAGTGGATGATGTAGATAGATGAGGGTATGATGTGGATGAAGATGGAGCGGAGAAACTTTGAGGCGCAGTTGAACTGGAAGGATTACCTACATTATTGACAACATTAGACACATTAGCGTTAGGACCGAAAAACTCAACATAAAAAGGATCAAACAAATTAACCAAATCAGAAAAAGAAAAAAAAATGGGGTTATTAGAAGAGTCTCCAGGCATTTGAGTAATGCGAGGTCCTGATGGATCAACTTCGGGTGCCAGTTCAGCCAACTCATCAAATGTGACATGCACACTTTCATTGACTGTTTTGGTTCGGGTATTGAATGCGCGATACGCCTTCGAGTTGGATGAGTATCCAATGAAGATCGCTTCATCCGCCTTTTCATTAAACTTCCCGAGGTTGTCTTTGTCGTTCAGCACATAGCATTTGCAACCAAATACGCGTAAGTACTTGATAAATGACACTTTATTTAAAAAGAGTTGGTAAGGAGTTTTGTTAAAGCGCTAATAGATAATGGAGCGCTTTTGTGTATTGCAGGCTGTTGATACGGCTTCGGCCCACAAGAACGGAGGTAGCTTCGAGTATGTGAGCATTGTACGAGCGGCTTCCACAAGCGTACGGTTACGCCTTCCCACGACCCCATTTTGTTGAGGCGTTCGAGCAGCAGAATATTGATGTTGAATACCTTTGGATCGAAGGAAGCCCTCAACTACCGAGTTCTTGAACTCCGTGCCATTATCGGATCTGATTGATTGCACTGACAGCTGCTGTTGGGTCTCGACACTCTTGATAAAATCTATGATTTCTTGAGTTGTCTCGTCCATGGAACGCAAGAACCTGACCCAGGTATATCATGAATAGTCATCAACGATAACCAACACATATCGTTTCCCGTTAATGCTTTGAGTCCGCATCGGTCCACATAAATCCATGTGAAGTAACTCCGATACTCTTTTTGTTGATGGTTCGGGCTTTGGTTTGTGAGATGATCGTTTCATCTTTTCTTTCTCACAAGCTCCATGTAAGGTCTACCACTGCAAGATCTATCTAGACGCGGATCCGTGAACGAGTGCGGAATCCTCGTTGACGGTTAGACGGACAACTCTCAACCAACGGAACACGGAGACTATTAGACGCTGAACGAACGACACACGAACGATCCTACGTACTAATTCTCTCCGAAACGGCACTCACCTAGCTGATAAACTCGAGATCGCCTCTTGCTTAATTCCTCACGAATTCTGCAAAAAGTCCTCTAATCATTCGAGTCTATCCCTAATTATAGACCCAGATTCGAATCTGATGTGGGTCAAACTCGAATCTGGCCCAAGGCCCATTCGAGTCTGTCCAACATGACAGTCTCGAATCTATCCTATATTCGAATCTAAGGTCTCATTCGAATCTATCACAGATTCGAATGTATCCTCTTATGCAATTCGAATCTAGCCTTTGACATATACAACTAAGTGTTTGAAACTTATGATATTACCTTATGACTGATTTTATCTTTGAACTTTATGTTTGAACTTCTTGTAATACGTTACATCAAGTTCAAACATACAAACACTGATAATCATCAATCATACATAATATATATATAACAAACATATGCTAAATCACAATGTAAGACAACTTAGACTGCTATCGTCACACGGGATGTACCAACAGACTCCCCCTTGACGATAGCTTCTAATAATTCACACATTTGATTTAAGAACATGGTTTATTATTGATTCAAAACACTACCAGCATACAGACCTTTCTCGACGCAAACCTTGACCACATTTTCATACTTACTAGCCTCAGTATCCATATGTGCGTCACTGGAAATCTTACAGTTATACAAAATCTGCAGGTCTTCTTTAGATAGGTTCACCAGGTGAAGCGGGTCATAGACTCTAAGGATGACCTTTTCTTCAAAATCTTCCATGACTGCTTCCCCGGTCTCTGTATCAGCATACCACCAATGTAGATTTCGCAAAACATTCTGTGGCATTTTCTTCAGAGGTACCTTCCTCAGGCATTTCACTGGTTTGTACTGAATCCTCATCCAAGGTCGGCCTGTAAGAGGATCTATACGTGACTTATCCTCGACTCTTCTTCCGACCCTTGGACTCAACCGTTCAAACTTCCTAGATCTCCCCTCCTTTCTTATTATTCTTTCAATTACATTCGCATAAGGATCATCACCAATATTTATCAGATCTTTCCATGCAAGCGCTGTGATTTCAATCTTTGGAAGGGTGTTGAATGCTTTCAATGTTCGCCTTATGTACTGAAGCCCGTCTTTTCTTTTAATTATAAAAAGTTGAAGATCTCTGTCAAAGAACCAACTTAAGATTCGCTCAGATAGCTTCCCTGTACCAGGCACTTTCATTGATCTCCTAATTGCTAACTCCTTCTCTTCGGCTCTGAACCATAGCTTCCTTTTTTCTTCGTTACTTAGCTCTCTTGCTGGTTCTTCAGTCGATGACTTAGGATTCAAGGCAGCATTCACTATGTCAACATCGACAATTCTATCTCCATCTATCATATAAGTGTCAGTGATAGGATTCTGCTGTACAACTATTTCGTCAGCTTCATCATCCTCATCAGCTACTACTTCATCTTCAGGTTGCCAATCTACTATCTCTTCCGGAATAAACTCTCCTTCTTCAAGCTCTTCATCTTCATAATCAAAACCTCCATCCAGTGGATCATCATCGAGATCCATGAGTGCTTCAATCATCTCACTGATCTCAAAGTCTGAAGGCTGTTTAGATGAACTAGCTTCACCCCTTTCTCCTTCGCCTTGACTAGGCTCCCCCTGAACTTGTATAACTTGAGCTGCAGGAAAATCTACAGACTCAATCTCTTTATTCGCACCGGGATCATTGCCTTCATTATCATCATCTTTTCGCTGTACTTCCTGATCTTTACAACTCGTCTCCCCCTGAGTTTGTAGATTTTTCATAAGTTGCTCTAGGAGGGACCGCATTGCTCGGATTTCAGACGATTGATCAGCAACAAACGATTTAATCTTCGTGTTTTCGCCTCTAACACTTTCAACAAGCTTTCTCAGTTCTGCATTCTCCTTATCAAGATTAGAGTTATGTTCTTGGAGTTCACCGACTGCTTTTGTGAGAGTTATGATTTGAACGTTCTGAAAGTCGACACGACTCTTGAGTTGCATGAATCGTTGATTGTCGGTATAGGCTGCTGATGTAGAAGGGATGGACTGAATGGGAGCAGGATTGAATGGTTGGGGAATGTAGGGTTCATGTTGCTGAGGTGGCGGTGATGGTGGAGCTGTAACTTGGGGTTGGGTTTGGGTTTGAGGCTGAGGTTGTGCATCGGACTCTGATGAAGTCCCCTGCATAAACCTGTGACGTTTGGCCCGTTGCCTTGTCACCAACTGAGCAGTCTCATCTTCTTCAAAATCTGACTCCTCCGATTCCCTGGCCTCTCGCCTCCTCGAACCACCTTCATTGACAATCAATCGCGAACCATAAGTTCCAATTTGAACTTCAGGAACTGCAGCTGCAGGAACTTCCTCTGAATCTGATTCGGATTCTGAAGATATTAATGCGTCATCTGCCCTTTCTGGTTCGTATTCGTCAACATCACGAAATATATCATCTTCATCTCCAGGCGGACTAAGCAGCTCACCCACTAATGCTGCTGCCACATCTTCATTTGCATTAGGACCAGAAGACCATATTTCCTCCAAGGTCTGAGCAATCTGCTCAGATTCGGGGACTGCACCTGAAGTCCCTGCTTCTTGTGCCTGTGGTTGTTCACTTGTTGAAGGCCTGGATGCCTGAATTTGACTAGCAGGTTGTTGCTGTTGGCGTCGTGGATCACGCGGCCTAGCACGCGGCTGTTGTTGGCGTTGCGGTTGCTGTTGCTGTTGCTGCGGTTGAATATCAACTACCCCTGCCCAGTTGGCATCACCTGGGGCTTGAAATTCCCTGTCTACAATTGCTCCAAATAATGGACGCGCCACCAGAACCGCTAACCTTCCTCGATGTGAGGAACAATCAGAAAAGATGCGCTTGTCCATAATATTCACGCTCAGGGAATCATCTGATTGTGGCAAATTCGGCAAGAAGTGCCTTATCAACATCATCACAAATCTTGGATACAGAAGGAATCTTTCTCTGTCAGGAGCTGTAATCTGATGGATGAATTCCGAGAAAAACAACTGCGAGAAGCTGAACTTCCTATTATACACCATCGCAATCACCCCTGATTGGATCTTTGAGACGATGTAATCAAAACCAGCCTTCTTTGGCGCAAAACAAACCATGAACACGTGGACCAGAAATCGCCACTGCCCTATCAATCCACTTTTCATATAAGATGATTTTGTAACGTCCAGACTATAGCCCATTCTCAGAAACGCGGCTTGCCTAATACTCAATGGAAAGTCTATAGGCCCGTCTTCTTGTTCCTGTGAACCCAACTGTAGCACTTGGCGCAACATATCTGCTGAGAAGACTAGAGGTTGGCCAGCGATTCTGGTTCTGATAACTGTCGGGGTGACAGTACAGTCCACCTGTAAATGATCATAAAACTGGCGTACATATGAAATTACAATTGGAATGTTATGATACAAAGCATAGCTAATCCTAGACTCAGCTAGGAAATCTAAAACTTCGCGAAAACCCTGCGCCTCAGGGATATTATTATCTGGATTAAGGACCATATTATGCTTTGGGACAAAAGCGCGAACTGCCATATCTGCACAATAAATAAAACTGTTAGACTCATTAAAAATCAATAAACTTGTTTAAATTCAAAATTTGTTTTATTTCGTACTTGATTAAATACAAAATCTAACACAATTAAATTTCCACAAGTTTAATAAAATTTAAATTAAACAAAGTAAATAAAGTACAGATTCAAAAGTAACAGATTCGAAGTGTCCATATTCGAGTGTAATGGACAGATTCGAAGAGTCCCTTTTCGAGTCTAATGGACAGATTCGAGGATCATGGTCATCTCGAATCTAATGACAGATTCGAGAAACCCATGAACAGATTCGAGAGTCCTAGAACAGATTCGAAGCCCCGACGAATGAATTTTCAACAAAAACCCAAGATTTTAACCATTTTGAACTTGGTAAATCACATACATTAGTTCAACTAGGTTCTAATCATTGATTTATGCTTTTAATTTGATATTTTATAGGTCCTAACTTAGTTTATTTAGCAAAACCCTATTTTGACCTATAAAGCTTCAAAATTTGATGTTTTAGCTTAAAATTGTGTATAAAACTACACAAATCTTGTACAATCTGGTTGATTATACCTAGAAGTGTCTGTAGAATCGAACACAAAGTCTTCAAAGTCGACAAAATGTCGTTTAGGAGAAAAACGGTAGACTCGAGCACAGATTCGAAATCGCCAATATAGATTCGAGAGTATAGATTCGACAACAGTAAGTATTAAATGACTTCACTGTTAACCTATTTATACCACCAACCCTCGAGTCTAAGCATAGATTCGAATCTACTGACAGATTCGAAGTACTCCTTATTCGAGTCTGTCTTAGATTCGAAACCTCCAACACTTAGAAAAATTTCGAAAATTTTTGAAATAATTTCAACTTTTCCAACTTTTTCTACGGTATCGTGTAACCAGATAAACTATGCCAACTCTTTTACCCTAAGCAACAGATATTTCACGCAATGTTTATTTTATTCAACTTTGAATGCACCCTCAGTAACTTTTGACCTTTTACCTAAGTAAAAATTAAACTAAACTAAAATGAAATAAAATAAACTAAGGTAAAAATAAAATAAAATAAAGTAAAATAAAATTTTGACCAAAAAATTTAACCTAGACTTAAGAAAAATTTACAATCTAAGCTAAATACTTAACAACATATTTTTGATGAGTATAGTCTAAGAAAGGTTCAATCAGATAGCGATGTCCGATACTAACTTTCAGTACTTAAACTTTCACACTTAGGAATTTTTTGAATTCCTTTGATTGTTTGTCGTGACATACCCATTTAGCCGATTGTTGGTATTTTACCCTGTTAAACATTTTACATTTCGGAATATCCCTTGGCCTTTTTATTTATCAGAAAATTATCTTACGTGACTCAGACATAGACATACTTTTATGATCAAGGCACACAGACAAAAATTCTAACTTGTTGGTATTTGCAAACTTTCTTTAAAAGACAAACATCGGACACAGGTCTGTATTCTCATACAACAAAGTGTCTTAGTTCGACTTAAGGTTTATTTTTAAAGTTAGCAGACAGCGGTGACAGGTCTGTACTGACGTACAACAAAGTGACATGTCTGCTAACCCGAATCTAAACAGAGACAACAGGTCTGTACTTACGTACAACAGAGTTGCATGTTTTCGACTCTCAGTTTTACATGATATTTCTATTCTTTCCATTTTCAGATGTATTTGATGTTGCCATACATCCCCAGAAAGTTCGCATACCTCATTTAGACTCAATGTTTGTATGTCTTGTACATAAAAATTAAGACCGATTGGTCGTACATCTAGGTTAGTGACACGCTTGACTTTTTCTAGAATATCTTATTAGCCTTGAGATTCCCTATATCTATTATGCCTACCAACACATCAAACTAAATAAAGTATAACACTTAGGATTTAGTTGCATTATGTGTGAAAGCCTAAATACTTAGAGTCTGTAACGACGGTGCTAATTTTCGTCACTTTGAACCTATGTATCTAAGACTTAACTCATTTTCTGATATTCTCTTTTTTTGTATTTTTCTGATTTTCTCTCTTTTTTCTTATGTTTTTCATAAAGAGATAGCAATAAAAATATGATAACCTATTAACCTACTAAAAATAGAAACTTACTAAAAATAGAAACTTTCCTAAATTAGCAGACTTACTATAAAAAGAAAGAAATACTACTACTATAAAAGGAAATAAAATACTACTAAGGCCAAATTACTCTGGGTTGCGCATTCCATTCAGTTGAATTAAATACTCAAACCGTGACTTATCAAACGCTTTGGTAAATAAATCTGCATTATTATCTTCTGTTGCCACTTTTACCAGTTTGATTAAGTTCTTTTCAGCACAATCACGAATAAAATGATGTCTTATGTCTATGTGCTTTGTTTTATTATGTTTAACTGGATTATATTATAGCAATTGTAGATGAATTGTCTATCCTATAGAGTTTGAGTGTAAGCCAAACCGTTAACCCGCAATTTGTTTGTCTCCAACAGAACCTCGTGAGCCGCAACTACCAGCAGCAACATACTCGGCCTCGCACGTTGACACGGCTACCGATGTTTGTTTTTGCATTGCCAGGACACCAATCTCCCTCCTAGGAACTGACAACCTCCAGTTGTAGATTTGCGCGTCAAGCTGCATCCTCCGTAGTCAGAAATCCGTGAATGCTTCCAACTCTAGATCTCCCTCCGCGTGATACCAAAGTCCCAGCTTCGGTTTCGACTTGAGGTATCGTAGATCCGCTTCACAGCTTTCATATGCATCTCCTTCGGATTCGCTTGAAACCTAGCACAAATTCACACACCACATATTTGTCAGGTCTTGAAGCAGTTAAATACATAAGTGACCCAATCAATGGCCCGATATAAAGTCGGTCCACATTGGTATGACTTTCAGTACCCGGCCCGAGATTGTGATTCACTTGATCGGCGTGCTGAAGTGGGCAGTCAACTAGTTCCCTCTCATCCCAACCGTCTAAATGTCATAGACATACTTATTTGATGGATAAAAATCCCTTCCTTCTTTTGGTCAACTTGTAACCCTAAAAAGAATTCAACTCCCCCTCGACTCATCTCGAACTTAGACTTCATCACCTTTTCAAAATCTTTGCACATCTGTTCGTCTGATGATCCAAAAATGATATCATCGACGTACACTTGTACCAAGATAAAGTGATCTCCCTTTCTCTTCACAAATAGAGTACTATCTATCCTACCCCTCTCAAAGCCGTTTTCTTAAAGATGGTTGGATAAAGTCTCATACCACGCCCTAGGTGCCTGATGTAATCCATAAAGAGCCTTATCTAAGCGATATACTCTATCAGGATATTTTGGATCTGTAAATCCGGGCGGTTGTTCTACATACACCAACTCCTTCACTTTCCCGTACAGGAAAGCACTCTTAACATCCAACTGATATACCTTAAATCCCTTGAAGGAGGCAAAAGCTAAAAACAACCTAATTGCTTCTAACCTTGCTACAGGTGCAAACACCTCGTTGTAATCGATTCCCTCCTCTTGGTTGAAACCCTTTACAACTAATCTCGCCTTGTTGCGCGTGACTATACCCCGATCGTCTCTCTTGCACTTAAAAACCCATTTGGTTCCTATTGCAATCTCCCCTCGAGGTAACGGAACTAACTCCCACACTTCTAGTTTCCTAAATTGTGAAAGTTCTTCCTGCATCGCTTCAACCCAGGAGTTATCCTTAAGTGCCATTTGCACATTCTTAGGCTCTACTTGCGATATGAAACATGAATAAAGACATGTGTGATATGCCTCGGAGTCGTTTATCATCGACAACAACACGGTGTTGTTATTTACACTACTCCGAGTCTTCACACCCTCGTTAGGATTTCCTATGATGCTATCTATTAGATGGTTCTTGTTAATCCTAGAGGTCTCTATTTCATCAACCCTTAGATTATCTCCTAAGTTGGATCCTATTTCACCTAAAGGGGGAATAGGCTCAGCTTCTACATTTTCTTCCTCACGGATATTTTCCTCAGAGGCAGAACTTGATGCTTGAGTCTGATTCTCAGTGTTAGGTGCCTCTTGATCAGTAACTTCTGGAGATCCATCTACAGTCGCAGTAGGCTCGGACGTAGATTCGAACATACAAACACTGATAATCATCAATCATACATAATATATATATAACAAACATATGCTAAATCACAATGTAAGACAACTTAGACTGCTATCGTCACACGGGATGTACCAACACTCCACAAAGATGGTCCTTTTCATAACGCAATTCAGGAAGACCTTTAACCAATTGTTTCGCAGCCAGCTTGTTGATATTGTCAAAGTTCAAATGGGATAATCTTCGATGCCACAACCAAGAGTCTTTTGAAGAGGCTTTTGATAGTAAGCAAATGTTATCCTTCACTATTAGCTTGGCTACGTCAATGGTGTAGAGGTTAGAGTTTCGGGAACATGTTAGGATTTCTTTTCCATCCATACTCTTTACACTGCAGTTCTTAGCTCTAAAAGTTACCTCTAGTCCTTTGTCACAGAGCTGTCCTATGCTAAAAAGATTATGTGATAATCCCTCAACATAGTCAACGTCCTTGATAACCAGATTATTTAGAACTAAGTCCCCGTATCCTTTGATGTGAGCCTGATGGTTGTTCCCGAATTTTACCGTTCCGCAATACTGTTCAACTACGTTGGACAGCAATTCTGTTCTTCCCGTCACATGCTTGGAGCAACCCGAATCCATATACCAAATGGTCTTAGCCTGGAAAGCAAATGAATTCATACAATGAAAAAATATATGCATTCAAACACATCCATTTTTAATTCACAATCAAACCGTGTTCTGAACCGAGATGTTCAGAAAACATGATGAGTTAAGACCGGGTCCTGAGCTGTGTGCACAGAAGTCAAACGTGTCGGTTTAAGCACAACCGACAAGCAAAAGAACGAGTCATAGTCTATGGTAACTAGAAGCCATTTCATTGAAGAACGGGTCTTGATCAGAAGTAACCAAGAACCATCTGCATAAAGATCACACAACTTTGGGTACCCACCTCAATATGGGTCCCTTTTTGTTAGGAGTTCCAGAATTATATGGCACGTGTAGAGTGTTAGGAACCCACTTAGCATTTGTGTGTGGTCCGGATGCATAACCCTTTGGAATCCATTGAAGATTGGATTTATTGGGCTTTGGAACCTTAGGCGCTGAAATTGCCTTTGGCTTTTGTCTTTTTGAGACCTTTTTGACCGTTGCTTTGGTTTTGGGCCTCGGCAACGGACAAGTCTCAATTTTATTTGAGGCTAATGATGCAAAATTTTTTGTTTTCTTTTTCTGAATTCGTTTAACAGGATATGGCACGAAAGCATTCATTTCAGGAACTTGTCGTCTATAGCGAGTTGGACATAGATTAAATAATTCACTGAACGAGTACTTTAAAGAAACAACAGAATTCGGTACATCATTACACACATTGTCACACACATTGTTACACAAATTGTCTTTAGAGATTACATACATCCTATCTCTAGTAACAAATTCATTTGGCATTATAGCCTTCTTCACAAAAAAAACTCAAAAAATCCAGCATGGTGGTTTTTGGAACTCTTCTTATATGATCTGTAGGAACAAAACGATTAGAGTCAGTAAGCATGGAAGATTTAGACTTGACAGAATTTTCTTTTTGTTGGTGAGTGGGTTTTTTAAAAGACTTGGATTGGATCTGAGTCTTTTTAGAAACCTCATTTTTAAACATTTTTGAACACTCACCTTTATAAATGACAGAAGAAGTTTCAGCTTTGGCCTTACCTTTATTTGATGACACATATGGAATTTTGGTGGAATGAGAAACTGTTTGTTCTTTTGAAAAATCTTTTAACTTTTGAGAAACCATTTCAAAATTTTCTCTGTAGACAGTTACTTCCACATATTGTTGAAAAGTTTGATTTACCAATTATTCTTCGCTCTTAAGAAGAGCATCTTGAAGATCAAGAGCTTTCTTTTGAGACGACTTCAATTCCTTTTCTAAAACAATGATTTGTTGTTGAAGAACTTTTGCAGGAATAAAAAGTTGAGGAGTTGATTTTACGGTTTCTGTTTTCAATTCAGCTTCTGAATAAGTTGACAAGAAGTCTTTCTCTAAAGTGGGTACTCTAGAGGGATAACTCTCGTTAAGTTCTTCATATTGAAAAGAAATTTATTTTTCTTTATGAGCAACACGTTTCTCATTTTCTTGGTTTAAAACTTCTTTTAATGACTCAAAAAAGAAATATTTAAGACCGGCTCCCATGTAATTCATGTCATAAAATAAAGGTAAAACGTTTTGTGCCTTTTCCAAATATTTAGGATTTTTAAAACCGATTCCTTGTTTAGAATGGTAAAACCTAGTTTCTTTGGGCTGATTTAAGTGGATAGTTTGTTCTGTTTGACCCCTTTTTAAAAATGCATCGTCAAGGGTCTTTATTTGAGAGTACAAACTTATCCTTTCTTCTTTAATCATTTTATATTTTTCTAAGCTGTCTATATTTTCCATATTTACCGTATCTAACTGTTTTGTAAGTACAAAAATTTCTTCTTTTAACGAGTGTTTTTCTTTTGATAACCTGTCCATGCAAGATTCAAGATATACATTCCTGTCCTGAACATCTACTTTTTCTATTAACATCTGTTTTATAACATTGTGATTAGTTAACCACTTTGAATGATATAATTCAGACGACTCTTTTAAAGTTTGAGCTTGATGTTCAGCCTGTACACACTTTGCAGTTTCAACATTTAATCTAGCTTGTAGATCAAGAATATGTGTGTGCAATGTACATTCATTATTGACAAATAAATTATTTACATGTTCAGGAATGTAACATGAATATACCTCATTTGTCTCAGAACCGGATCTAGAGCATTCGGGATCGTCGGTTGTGGTCATCAGACATGCTGGTGGATTTTTCAATGTCTCCCCCTCAGCAGCATGATCTGAAGTCTCAGCAGTGGAAACGACACAATGCTCCAACCCAAGACGATCAACCATGTAACAGTTCTTGCCCTTGTCATCCTCCTCGTCGGTATCTTCAGCATCCCAGTAATCTTCCTGGGCGACGAGGGCCATCGCGTCGGTTCTTTTCTTTGCGGCCTCCAGCTTTCTCTCATAATAGCCGACGTCTCTGTCAAAATTATTTTTGCACTCTCGAGCAAAGTGGCCCGGTTTTCCACACTTGTAACAGAGACGTTCGTCTGCGGCTTTCGGTTCGTCTGCTCTCGGCCGTTCATCTCTCCTCTCCGCCGGCCTCTTGTCGGCGCGGCGATGTTCTCTGCTGTCATCTCTCCTTCGTTCTCTTCTCTCATGCTCTCACCTGTCATCTTGGCGGTCGTCCCGACGATCGTCCCGCCTATCATAGTCCCGCCTATCATCCCTGTGATCCTCGCGCCTATCGTCTCGCCTTTCATAACGGCGATCATCTCGATAGTCGCCTCTATCGTCATACCTCCGGTCATCCCGATCATCCCTCCGGTAATCGTCCCTGCGATAATCATCGCGTCGTTCATCCCTACGGTCATCGGAGTACCTCCGTGGACCGGTGTCATAACGGAGTTGATTGTTATTCTTGTTGGAGAACCGTCGTTGTTGGAGACGATTGGTCCACAAGGCTATTTGTTCTTGTATAGAAGCCTCTACCTCATCAAATACCTCACGTGGAGGAGAAGCATACCTGCAATGTGATGACGATGAACCTGGAGCGAAGGATGGTGTTGGAATATTGGTGTTGGTAATCAAGGCGAGTGAATCATTGGGTTTCATTCTGGTGTTGGCTGATAGCAGTAAAGATGCCAATTGATTCGCCATCAGTTTTTGTTGATCCACATCCCCTTGATACTTCTTTAGCTCCTTAAAGACGACGTTGATGGATACCTCAGGAATGTTCAGGACCCGTTTCGTGGCCCGACATGCGATCTGCCACTCGGGGGCTAAGGCTGCAAAGAACTAGATGTTGATGTCATCCCTGTCCTTTTTAATGTGCAGTTTGTTCAACTCATTCAAGACCACACAAAACCTTGTAAATGTAGCTTGCAGAGATTCCCCGTATTTTGCCCGGAATTCGGTAAACTTAGCCTTGGCCTCCTCAATCTTGGCCCTATCATCGAGATCTGCCCCCAACATTTGGACTTCCAATTCGTCCCACATTTCTTTGGCAAACATTTTGCTGTCTACGCCAACCAGAATATCAGTGGGGAGGGCCTGATAGATCAAATATTCTGCCCTCTTATCGGCATGCTGCCTGTCTCTCTCGGCGTCATTTGCCGGTTCGCGTTCAACTTTGGAGGCTAAGACAGGGGGTCAGCCTCAGGTCTGGCTGCTATTTCCCGATAATAGATGACGGGACCCTCAGAGATGGATTGAAGCATTAAGTTCCCAAGAGGTTGCATTCCAACAAATTTTAGGAACCGAGATTTCTATTGTTCATACTCATCAGGATAGAGAACAGGTGGTCTGTTCTCAGATCCGAGTACGAGAGCTTTGCGAGACATGATTTTGGTGCTGATGAAAAAGTTAAGATCTTAAAGGTGGAAACTTGACACGGATGGGCTGGATTTTGGAAGAATAGCACTGTGAATGGTGCTAATTCGGATAACAGACTGTTTTCGAATGAACAGAGTTCGGGTGAACAGTGTTTCGGATGGAAAGCAATTCAGATGGACAGGGGTTCGGACAAGGTCCAAATTCGGATGAACTTTGAATTCGGATGGGATACCTAACTCGGATGGGGCCTAATTCGGATGCTTAGAAGTCTGAAGGACTGAATTCGGATGAACAGTGATGACTTCGGATAGGCAATATGTGATTCGGATGAGCTGATGGAACCAAATTCGGATGGTCCGAATTCGGGTGAACAGTGGACACGCACTCAGAAAAATGTCCAGGAAGGGGACCGAATTCGGATGGTCCGAAATGGATATGGTCCGAAGTGAAAAGTTAAAAATTTAAGCACAAGTCCAAGATGATAAAATGAGGATGCCTGATTTGAACTTCGGATGGTCCGAAGTTTGGATTGGACCGAATTAGGGTCCGAAATGGGCACAAATGGGTCCGAAATACACCTAGAGCTGGTCCGAATTGGACCGAAGTGAGGTCCGAACTAGGGTGATATATGGTTCGAATAGGGATCTTAAATGGTCCGAAATGCTACAGTGTATGGTCCGAAATACAACAGGTTTTAGCAGATTGTCTAAGGCAGAACAGTTCAGAAGACCATTTTATCAGATTTTAAAGCCTAAAAAAGTTTCTAAATGATTGGTAAACTATTTTAAACACGCGTGATGATTTAAAATAACCCAAAACACTTAAAATCAGTAAAGAACAAGCTAAAAACCCACTAAAACCCATATTTTTAAACTTTTTCAAATCTCCGATTCTTGATGATTTTAATGGAAATAAGGAACTGAATGAGCTTGAAATCAGTATATGTTGATATTGTGATGATTATAAGACTATAATAACACAATAAACACGGAAAAACAGAGAAGAAAATGATCTAACCGAATGGAACAGTGAAGAACACGAAGAACTTGAAGAAACCCAGCAGAATCCGAGAAGAACAAGTTGAAATCCACCTTTTGGGCTCTGATACCAATTGTAAAATGCTATTCCCGTATATATTTCAGCACCTTGATGATTCTTTCACACAACCCAAGAAGAAACTTTGCTCAATAATTGGGAAATGATGATGAAGAAGACAATATGAATGTTAGAGAGAATGTTCAAAAGTGGCGGCTGCTTGTGTATTCAATATGAACCGTGTGTTACAAAAAAGTAACCCTAGGAGCTTTATAGCTCCATTTAATTAACTATGGGGCATTGACACAATTACCCCCTAGACTTTTACATAGAAAATAAATTACAAGGAAACAAATACAAAGCTAAATGTTAAAGTAAATAATTATTACAAAATAACTCCATAAGATCGAAATTAAATGTCTAACAGGTTACATATGTTATATTTTATTTGGTCCAAAACTAGTTAAGATTTCTGAACGATAAATGTTGTTTTGGAAAATTTTATCCGGTTCGGGTCGGTTACGATCCGACTTTTATACATTTATAGCTAGATTCATGTTAACAAATTTGGGCCTATAAGTTGTGAATTTAATTATCAGTAACGTAAAATTCCTATTTTTGGAATTATGTGTAATTAAATAGTTAAGTTTTAATTTGTGTAATTTTAGTGATTGATATTCAATTTTAAGTAAATCCAGACAATAGAGTTGGACATTTTGTGTTAATTATGGAACTCAAATTGAATAAGAAATAAATGATGATAGATCATCATTGTTGTTATAGCGAAAATTCAAGTAAATTTATACTATATAAAATAAGAAAACCAATTGGAGTTTCTGGACCATTGGATGGAAAGAAATCAATGGTCCAAACTAATGACAACTCATAATTATTTATGAAATGTCTCTTATACCCTTAATTAAAATCAATAATTATACTTATGCCATTTTTTTAATTCATTTTCCAAATTTACTACCTTAACTTAATTACATTAAATTTTGATTTTAATTTTTTCATTAATAAATTAATATTAACCTAAAATAAATATGTGTCATTATTATCATTAATGATCATAGTTAAATTCAAATGTAAAAATTTGGATTTAAATGTAGAAGTGTAGTAAATAAAGTCAAAAAATTTTGATAATTATTTTGCTAACAAGATTTAAAATTTAATTGATAAAACTTTGTGAAAATAAGTTTCTACCAATCAATCAACAATAAGAACTAATCAAGAACAATAAAATGAATTAATACTGACCGAATGATTATATTGAAGAACTGATGATTACAAAATGATGATTTAGAATCTTCGTGAACAGTAGCTGCTTTCTCTAATTCAATACGTACCAAATGATAACTGTCAAATCTCTATTAAAATAGAAAGTCAAAGATGCTATTTATACAATTTAACTAACTATCAAGGAAATACAAAATAGTCCCTAGACTTTGTTTTCATCAACTAAAACATATCCTAACATTCTCCCCCTTTGATGAAAGTAGCAAAGTCGTTAAACCGATAAGCCCAGCTTTTGTTCAAATCTTCTGATACTTTTACGATCCGAAAGCCTCCATTCAATCTTTGAAATAAACTAAACCATGAGTCTTCGGTCGTTAACAGATAAAGCTCCTTTCTTTGTCTTTCTTTTCTGATCTGCTGCAAGCTTACCTTTCAAACCACTTAAAACTTTAATCAGAGTACCATCTGAAAACTTGTTCAGCTCCACACTCCTCATTGCTCTTAACTTCTTATTCCGATCTTTATACATGACTGTTGGATGCTTCACCATGATCACTTGAAATTCTTTCAGCTCACCAGCAAATTTGATATCTCTGTGGGGCGCTGTCATGTTGATCTTCCTCATGCCTCTTTCAACTCCTATCTGTAGATCTTGCACTGACATCGATACCAACTTGGTATGCATGAAGTGAAACAGTGTCTTAAGCGCAAATCTACAGTGTTCATTTCTTTTATTTCTGCACAATTCATCAAAAAGATCTTCAATGTCTACCAAGTGCATGTTAAACATATCAACTTCTGTGAACACATAAGTATTTCCATCTGATCTAGTGACTATGAATTTTGGATAAAAAATCTTGACAAATCTTTCTTTTTCAATCTTCACCAGGTCTATTATTCTGAATTCACTCTTGACCTTCTCAACCTCCTGTGTTTTGTTTCTCAGAAAACTGGCATAGTTAACCAGATTAGGCATGTTCGGCTCAAGTACTCTAAACAACTTGTGGAATGAACATGGAGCTTGTTTCTTGTAAAAGATCCGTTTCTCCAGTATATCTTCAATATACGGCATCTTGTTCCTTTTTCTAAGAAACTCAGCAGATCTATTCTCTGGAAGCTCAAGCTTTTTCACCTTCTTCTTGCTGATCTCATCCTTATTCAACAAAGTCAGCATATCTTGTATCTCCCTCTGAACCACTTGTTGTGCTTCAAATCTAAGTCTATGTTGTTTCTTAGATTCATCGGCAAGCACATACTCGTTGAAAAACCTATCCATCACTTCAACTTCATTCAATACAACTTTTTCTTGAACTACACTGCTCTCAACTTGAAACTCTTCATATTCCTCTTTAACTTGTACAACCACCTCAGGCTTTTCAACCGTTGGTGTCGATTCAACATCCTTCAAAATTTCCTCAACTAACACTTCCTCCTCCTCAATTCTTTCAGCTCTAAAATCTACATCAGTCAAAGCAATTATATCATCATCTTCAGATACTTCAATATACTCCTCTTTCTCTTCTCTTGTCCATTGAATACTTAGCTCATGAATCTTCTCTTGAACGTCTTCATCTGAATCAATATACTCAACAAAGTGATAAATATCAGACTGAATATTCAAAGGAACTAGAACATCTTCATGAAGAATCAATCCCAGCTCTCTCTGTTCACTAGCTGATTCTTTAGAGCCCCCAGCTTTTCTCTCCTGAACTTCTGGCTTCTTTTCTGGATATGTAATCATTAATATCCCAGGCGTTGGTTCATCAAGCTTTCTCCTCTTCTCCCCCTCATGAGGAGCATCATCGGAGTCCTCGTCATGCTCATCATGTTTCCTCTTGGATGAGGAAGCTTGAGCCTTGCATGTTTCTTCTACTGCAGCCACCCTTTCTGAGAGATTACCTAACGCGGTTATCACAGTACTCTCCAAGCTGATCATGCGTTCTCTCATTTCATCAAACTGCTCAAAGACAAAGTCCTTCAATTCTTCCTTTAATTCTTCAATAGCTTGTTTTGACTCAGATTGCTTAACCGATTCCTCTTCAACATCCTTCCCCTTTAAAAACTTCTGAATGTTTGTCATTTGGGCCATTACCTCAGCTAATTGATTAGATACATGCGTATTTACACCAGACACAGCTTCATTCAATGCACTTGTCAATGTTGATTCAGTAACAAATGGGGATAAAGTCACCACTGGGTCACGTAGACTTCCAGTTGTCACAGCAGTCGAACTTGTATAAAGTACTTCTGTGTGGCCAGTGCTCAGAGTTGGTAGTGTTGTTTCTCTGACTGGACTTCCACCCTCTTCAAGTGACGGAGCAACAAATGCTTCCGTTACTGAGAATGTTCCAGTGGGAACACGAAGTTCAACCACACTAACTTCAACAAATGAAGATGACTCAAGTGTCCTAGACTGTATAGGAGCTAGACTTGGTGATTGAAAAGAAGTCGTACACACGGGCAGTTGTGCACTTGTTTCAATATCCATTAAGTCCAAGTGACTTTCGGATAGATTGTGTGGTTCATCCCTGTGTTCAATTGAAACAGTCTCCTGTTGAGAGGAGACTGAGTGGATAGTTGGGTGTGCAATTGTCAGTGGGATACTGACTTGTTCAATGCTAACTCTCATAGGAGAGCTAACAGTAGATGTGGTTAATTCCCGGCTTTCTAGGGTCATGGTATCCCTCACACTCTCTGCAGCAATTTGTACAATATCTATCATCATTCCTCCTCCCTCATGATGATCACATCCATCATCACCATCATCATCATCATCATCTCCTTCTCCTTCTCCTTCTTGTATATCTGACAACGTTCTCTCAGAATCTGACTTTTCAGCTTCTTCCTCACCACCCCTTACACTAACATCTCCCTCACTCTCAGAATGGGCAAATTGAACTTCAGCCCCTTGCTGAGGTTCCTCTATTCTTAAGGCTCCTGGGTAAGAGATCCCGGTTCCTGAGTCTCTATCGGAACATGATCTATTCTATATAATCTCACATTCTCACTTTCTTGATCCGCATATTTAAGCAAAGACTCTGGAATTGGCATAATGTTTGCATTTGGGGAGTCCGGCACTTCGTGTAGGCTCATCATAACATAATCCGGACATCTCCGAGAATTGGCTCGCTTCGGAATATTTTCATTAGCACGAAGAATCCCTCGGATAAGAATCTATGAATCTCTGAAGCGGAACAAATTTTCTTGCTCTATTTGTAGTTTTTGCAAGCACAATCTCTTTCAAATCCTCCCATATGCACTGAGCATAATCATAATGCTTGTTGAATGCTATGCCATGAAATATCCTCAAACAATGAATACTGCATCTGTCAATGCCTGTGTGTTTTGAAGTCATACACCTATTTATGATTCCAAATAGTGTATACCATTCTCCATTTAAACCATTCCTATGAAACTTTGAGCTCTTCGGTAGTGGCTTTGAGTAGCCCAAGCAGATTAAATCATGTACCAGCTCCTCATCTGAAACAAAGTCTTCAAAGTCTGCCAACTCTGGGAAGTTAACGGTGTCTATACGTCTAGGAAGAAATAGATTATGACGAAGTCTTGCGAGAGTGATTTTTGTCTTGAACTGGTCTATTGTCACTTTAAAGTGATGATTTCCGTCAGCAGGAACAAATTTGACAGTGTGCCAATATTGTTGTAGATACACTTGTGGAATAGACGGTTTGTATTGAAGCAGATAACCTAGTGGATGGCCTTTTAGAATGTCAACAATGATAGGATGACTAACTTTAATAACCTTGGTATCTAGACGATGGTTATTATCTCGGAAAGGAAGGCAATGTTTAGGTTTTACTAGCTGGTTATCTGGGATGATGTTTGATTGTGATTGACGGGCAACTGAGGTAGACCGAACTGGGGTAGATACAAGGGTATGATTTGATGATGAATGGGAGTCAGAGGAATTTGAGTTCTGAGATTGTACTGGAGATGCCATTTGAACACCTGTAAAAATAAGAACATCATGTTAGTCAGATCATGTACACAAATGACATCCTTCAAAATATAGAAAAATTGTAACATTTTATCAGAAATTGTAAAAACTTGTGATTTTCTTTTTAAGGCATCGGGATTCCGGACAATAATAGTTAATTATTGAATGGATTCCAGAGTCAATCGTTTAGAGACCAATGTTAGAAAAACACAAATTTATAACAATTTCTTACAAAATGTGACATTTTTCTTAAAACATAAAAAATTCCACACTTAGAAAAATTTTCTGTTGAACCTCGAATAAAACTACAAGTTTCTCGAATGACTCTTGAACAATGTCGAGTGACACATGAAACAACTCGAATAAGCCTATACACAACTCGAATGATGTATATATGAAACTCGAATAAGCCTATACACAACTCGAATGATGTATATATGAAACTCGAATAAGTCTCTACAAAACTCGAATGACATATACATGAAACTCGAATAGAATATGTACTAAACTCGAATGGAACATTGAAATCTAACACTCAACTCGAATGACTAAGTCATTTTCTCGATAAGACCATTGTCCCAACTCGAATAAGCTTTAAGCAAATATGTTCTGAAAATTTTCTAAGTGTTACACACACACTTGTCAACTCGCATTAAACACAAATGTTTCTCGAATATTATTGCTTTCAACTCGATTAACTCTTGAGTTTTAAATGTCAATTCGAATGCAACTCGAATGACTTATGATGCAACTCGAATGACTTATGGTGCAACTCGAATGACTCTTATGGTGCAACTCGAATGACTCTTATTGCAACTCGAATGACTCTTTTGATCGAGAAATACCATTTTATTTTATTACAAGTCCAATACTCACTGATTTGATGAATTTAAGTTCAGGGATCATTTTCAGTCTTTTAAAACATGTACCCCTTTCGAAAATGTATTTTAAACACATTTGATTTACTGAACTTTGAACAAAAACAACTTTAAAGTTGTTAAAAATTCGAATTTCAGGTTATTTATGAACTCGAAACTGTTTCATTATAAAAATCAGTGATTCTGTTTGTGTGATGTAAAAATGACTTATGAAACTTCAGATTCATGGTCATAATACCAATATGAACATCATCACACAATTAATTGCAATTTCATGAACCAACAGCAGAAAGCTCCATTATCAGTCACAAACACAAACAAAAAAAATTCGAACATATAGTTTCAAACAACTCACACTGAACATTTACACTAAAAATAAATACAATCAAACTGAAATAAAAAGAAAAATAAGAACTTTTACTCACAATTTTGATGAAAATATGTCGGTTGTGGGTTTGAGGTTTCTTTAAAGTGAAGAAATCTTGTTGGAGAAGATGAAGTAATATATTTTCCGGAAAAATGAATTTGAATTTGAAAATTCAAATTTATAGGCAAATTTACCCGGCCCATTTTAAGTTTTCAAATTTGAAAAACCCGGCCCAACCCCACTACCTTTCTTTTCAATCAAAAAATTGTGACTAACAAAACAAAATTAACAAATATCAAGATAAAAAATATTAAACATATTAACAATACTCATTTGCTCCCCCTTGGATTTCTGAAAGTTGCTCCCCCTCAAATGTATATTCATTTTCTCAGTTCTGCTCCCCCCCTACAAAATAACAGATAATTTTTATCAGATTTACTCAAAATCAGATAAATTTCTTTTCTGCTCCCCCTGCACATGACAATCCAGATCTTGTTAAATTCTAAAGAATATAAACTCTTTATGATTCATGAATTTAACATCAGATAAAAATCATTTAAAAAATTGAAAATTTTAAAATTATAATTTTGAAACTACTGAATTATTAAATCTTAACGATTCAACATACCTAATTTGTATATCAAAAAATTAAACCGCTTTTCATCTAACGCTTTGGTAAACAAATCAGCTAGTTGATATTCAGTAGGTACAATATATAATTCTATATTTCCATTTTCTACATGATCTTTTATGAAATGATACCGAATGTCAATGTGTTTTGTTTTTGAATGTTGCACCGGATTTGATGCAATAGCTATCGCGCTCTGAGAATCACAATATATTGGAATTTTCTTTGGTGTAAACCCGTAATCACGCAGTTGGCTCTTCATCCACAACACTTGAGAACAGCAGGAAGATACAGCAACGTACTCTGCTTCAGCTGTAGACAATGAAACACAATGTTGTTTCTTGGATGACCAACATACGGGTTTGTCACCTAAGAACTGTACTGCTCCAGACGTACTCTTTCTGTCCATCTTATCACCTGCGTGATCAGCGTCAGAAAAAGCAGTCAGATTAAATGAAGATTCTCTAGGATACCACAAACCAAGATTTGGAGTTCCTTTGAGATATCTTAAAATTCGTTTTGCAGCTGTTAAGTGTGATTCTTTAGGATTTGCCTGATATCTAGCACATACACATGTATCAAACATAATATCTGGTCTACTAGTTGTTAAATACATTAATGACCCAATTATACCTCGATAATGAGTTACATCTACAGGTTTCCCTGAGATGTCTGCATCGAGTTTTGACTTTGAATCCGGAGCCATGAGAGTTTTCATAGGAGTACTATTGACCATGTTAAATTTCTTTAACATGTCTTGTATATATTTTGACTGATTGATAAAATACCATCAGTTAATTGTTTTACTTGTAATCATAAGAAAAAATTTATTTCCCCCATCATGCTCATTTCGAATTTTTGGGACATTAAGAATGCGAATTTCTTACAAAATTCTGGATTTGTAGACCCAAATATTATATCGTCTACATATATTTGTATAACTATGATATCTGACCCCTGACGTTTTATAAACAGGGTTGTGTCAACTGCACCTTTTGTAAATCCACATCTCAACAGATATGTTGAAAGTGCATCATACCAAGCACGAGGTGCTTGTTTAAGGCCATACAGTGACTTATCTAAAATATATACATGATCAGGTTTCGAAGGATCAGTAAACCCTTCGGGCTGATATGTATATACTTCATCTGTTAGCTCCCCGTTTAAAAACGCAGTTTTAACATCCATTTGATATACTGTAAAATTTTTATGACCGGCAAAAGCTAAAAACATTCTAATAGCTTCAATTCGTGCAACTGGTGCGAATGCTTCATCATAATCAATCCCTTCTTGTTGGCTGTATCCTTTGGCCACGAGACGAGCTTTATTTCGAATGATGACACCATGTTCATCTTTCTTGTTTTTGAAGATCCATTTCGTGCCTATAATGGATTTGTCTTTTGGGCGCTTAACAAGTCTCCAGACCTTTAACCGTTCGAACTGGTTGAGTTCTTCTTGCATCGCCACAATCCAATCAGCGTCCAGAAGGGCTTCTTTTACATTTTTGGGCTCTATTTTACTCAAAAAATTTGAAAATAAGCATTCATTTATAGTTGTCCTTCTGGTTTGGAATGACGCGGATGGATCACCAATGATGTTTTCTATTGGGTGATTTCTTGTCCACTTAACAGTATGTGGAAACGGTTCTATTGGGTCTTGGTCGGGATTGAGATCTAGATATGGTTCGGGAGTTACTTCAGATGTTGTAGGTGGGACATCTGAGGTAGGAGCTTCTGAATGTTCAGAAGTAATGGGGGTTTCAGAAGAATGTGGAGGTTCAATTGGTTGTACAATCTCAGTAGTTGACTGCACATTTGCTGTTGAAGCTTCTCCAGTTTCTTCTGAACCTTGTTGTTGAGAAAGATCAGAGATTATGACTGGATCTTCAGTAATCCTGTCAGGCACCAAATTTTGAACATTAGTTTTGGGCTTTTCAAAATAGTCTTCATAAAAATTCTCAAACAACTTATGTAATTCTGAGTGTTCAGTATTTTGTTCAGTTGACTCCAATGAAGTCTGCATATTAGGTTCGGGTCCTGAACTGGTGTGTTCAGAAGCCATTACCACTCCTTCGTCGAATTTGACATTCACGCTCTCGTTGACTGTCTTGGTTCTCTTGTTGTACACTCGGAAGGCAACCGACTCCTTTGAATACCCGATGAAAATTCCTTCATCTGCCTTTTGATTAAACTTTCCAAGATTGTCTTTATCGTTCAGAATAAATCATCTGCAACCAAAGACATGGAAAAATTTAATATTAGGTATTCGTTTATTAATCAGTTCATAAGGAGTCTTTCCGAATCTCTTATTTATTATTGAACGATTTTGTGTGAAACAAGCTGTTGCAACTGCTTCTGCCCACAAGAATAACGGTAAATTGGAATATGCCAGCATTGTCCTAGCTGATTCCACTAGTGTCCGATTTCTTCTTTCAACGACACCGTTTTGTTGTGGAGTTCGAGCAACTGAAAACTGATGTGTAATTCCTATTGAATTCAAGAATGAGTCAAGTGATTTGTTCTTGAACTCTGTTCCGTTGTCTGAGCGGATTGTTTGAATTGTGAGTTGCAACTTTACTTGTATTTTCCGGATGAAGTCTATGATCGTTTCGGTTGCATCTGATTTGGATCTCAGGAAGAAAACCCACGTGTATCGTGAATAGTCATCAACTATCACCAATACATATCGTTTCTTATCTATGCTTTGTACTCTCATTGGTCCACACAAATCCATATGCAATAATTCTAGTGCTCTCGTGGATGAGTGTTCTGTTTTGGATTTGTGTGTGGCTCTTGTCATCTTTCCTTTTTCACATGCCGCACATAACTGCTCTTTTTGGAATTTGAGCGTTGGCAGCCCTTTAACTAACCCTCCTTTCGCTAGGTTGGTTAACTCATTGAAGTTCAGATGTGAAAGGCGACGATGCCACAACCATGCTGTTTTAGATGTAGCTTTTGACAATAAGCAGACATCTTTCTTCAGATTGATTGAGGCTAAATCAATGGAGTACAAATTTGTTTTCCTGTTTCCTGCCAAAATTTCTTTTCCTTCTCCAGATCTGATGCTGCACCGATTGGCTTTGAAATTGACTTCTAACCCTTTATCACACAATTGTCCAATACTAAATAGATTGTGTCCAAGACCATCAACATAGAAGACCTTTTGGATGGTGATTTTGTCGTATTTGAGACTTCCGTAGCCTTTGATCGGACAAAACTGATCATTTCCAAATTTGACCGTCCCACAGAACTTTTCTACAAAGTCCGTGAGTGTGTCTCGTTGTCCGGTCATATGTTTGGAGCAGCCGGAGTCAAGATACCAGACATGGTTTACCTATACGACGAAGTAGCACATGAGGTACCCACTTGTAGTTGGGTACTTTTGTTTTAGGTAAATCATGCACAATATTATTTGTTTTTCTAACAGATATGGCTTTTAGCTTATCATTTGAAGTTATTTTAGGTACCCACTTTTGAACTGTTCTTTTAGGTATCCATTTTTGTACAATTCGCGGTGGAATTGTTTTTTGAAATAATTTTCTTTGGAACCTTTTTCTATTCATAAAATGGGTCCTTCTTCTTCGGCTGCCATACGGGCTTATTTGATTTAACCATTGCAGGCTTACAAGCATAAGAATTCAAAGCAATTAAGTCCGTTCTTGAAAACTTTATACAAGAATTTTTAACAAGATTATTATTATTACAGACAGACTGTTCAATTTTGCTATTTCTATCTGTAACATTTTTGTCCTTCACGCGCCACTCTTGTTTTATACTCTTGTTTTTTTGTTCTCTTTTTTTCTTTCGCCAAACTTGTTTTCTCGAACCGTTCACAATGATATCTGACATAAAAGAAGTATGAGAATTAGTAGATTTAGATACTCATTTTTTCTGTAAGTTTTTCATACCTTTTGAAGATTGGACTTTACATGCAATTGAGTCCGTTGATGAAGATGATTCACCCTTTTTAAAGTTAGGAGACTGAACAATAATTTTTGTTTTCTCCTTCTTTTGTTGTAATGATGGTGAATTTTCAGATGATTTTAAAGAATCTGTAGACATTCTTTGCAGAATTTCAACAGGTTCTTTATTACCATTTGATTGTTTGTTAGTCAAAGGTTTGATAAATTCACCAATTTTACCAAACATTTGATCTAATGAATTAACATCAGAGTGCATGTACAGATCAAACTCTTTTTATGTATTTATAGAATCTAGAGAAGTAGATGATTGTGGATCAGACACATTTGTGTTTTTAGGCTGATCTTGCAACATTTGTTCCATTTTTCTTAATTCAGCCTTGAGAGTTTCATTCTCTGTCTCAAAATTTTTAATTTTCAATTCTAAATCAGAATTTATATGTTCTAAAATTGAATTTGGCAAATATAATTTTTGAGATTTAGTAGGTAATTCAGACAAATCCTTTTCAGAATAAGTTTGAATGTACTCTTCTTTAGTATCAAGAATATTACTAGTCTCATTTATTCTGGTATAATCACCAGAATTTTGCATTTTGTCTGATCGTAATCTTTTTATTTCTTCGCTAGATTCTACTTCTTCAGATGCTTTCATAAATGTCATTTTTAATCCTAAATTCATGTATCTGACATCATATAGTGTTGGTGAACTTGATATTGCTTTTGTCAGATAGATTTTCCCAACCAATTCCAGATTTAGAGTTATAAAATTCTGTGTCTTTTGGTTGATTTAAATAAATTGTTTGATCTGTTTGCCCTCTTTTAATAAATTCATCCTCCATCTTCTTTATTTTTTCATAAAGTTTAGTTCTTTCTTCAAATATGGCATGATATTTTACAGAAAAGTTTGAGGCTTCTAATTCAGCTATTCGCAGTCTTTCTTGTAAATCAGATATTTTGTGATTCAGATTGAGTATATTGCTTTGAAGTTCTCTTTCCTTATCTTGTAAGTCTGAGACTGCTCTTAAAGCTAATGCTTTATCTTTGGAAAAGTCTAGAACTAAGTTGTGTTCATTTCGAAGTTTGTTTTCCAAAGAATGAACATTTTTCTTTTCTGCCTTTAAAGAATTTTCAAACTTTTTAAGCATAAAGGCCATATTAGTTAGTTTTTCTTCTAAAATACATGATTCATCAATATCAGAGTCTGAATTAGAATTTACCTCCGGTCTTTCTGAACCATCTAAGTTTTCAGACTCTGAATCTTCATCATTTTCAGCTTCATTTTGGCCAGTTGCCATTAATGCAACTTCTTCTGTTGCTTCCTCTTCATCAGACTCAGATTCTTTTCTTTCTGCATCCTCTTCATCAGTCAATCCAACCCATACCTCATCTTTAGCTATCATAGTTGATTCACTTAGTTCAGACTCATTGAAAATTTCTGATTTTAGACAAATATGAGCATCTTCATCCAAGATGTCATCATCTTCTGATAACTGTAACCAATGATCATCCTCTGCCATAAGAGCTTTGCCTGACTCTTTTTCTTTGGCTAAGAGAGCCTTTCTTGTATAGTAGTCTGAGTTTTTGACTACTGGAGATCTGCATTCACGGGCATAGTGACCTGGTTTTCCACAGTTGTAGCATTTCTGTTCCGACTCTTTCTTAGCTGACTTGTCTGACTTTTCATATTTGTCAGTCTTTCGTGCACTACTTTCTCCAGCTTTCTCATATTTATCCTTTTTCTCAATTTTCCTTGAGCCTGTTTTATAGCGCATCTTGTTGTTGGTTGGCTTTCTGTAAAATTTCTTTTGAAATGCTTTTGTAAGCAATGCCATCTGCTTTTTCATCTCTTCTATTTCTGAATCAGCAGATGAATCTGAGGATTCTGATTCGGAAGATGTACTGCTGATTACAGCTCTTTTCTCCTTTTTCAGCTTGTATTTATACTTTTTCTCTGCCAGTGGAGCTAGTGGATCAGCAGTTTCTTTTTCAGCTTTCTTCTTTCCTGATATTTTTCTCAACACAACTTCTTGATAGTTGTTGAGGTTTTCAAACAGCATATGAAAATCCATTTCCTCAATATCTTTTGTTTGTTGGATAATCATAGCATATTTTTCCCATTCAGGATTTAGAACATTTAGAAATTTGACATTGATGTCCAGGTTGGACTTTGTCACTCCATTTCTTTTCACTTCATTTACCAAATTCACAAACCTGAGGTAAGTGTTTTCCAAAAGTTCACCTTCACGAGCTCTGAAATTCTCAAACGTCATTAGGCTGTTTCTAGCCCTGTTTGTGGCAGCTCTGTCAGATCCCCTCATGATTTTGCATACTTCATCCCAAATTGACTTCGCAGTCTTTGTATTTGTCAGGCAAGTGTAAATATCATTGGGGATTGATATCAACAATAACTTTCTGGCAGTCTTGTCCCCTAATTTTCTCTTCTTTTGGACCTCTGTCAGGTTGGTTACCTCAACAGTCCTCGGTGGAATTGGGGGATTACCAGTTGGTACTCCTGGGATCGTTTCCATGAAAGTGGCTGGTCCTTCAGTTAAGGATTTCAGCATCTCTTCGGACAGATCATGAAAACTGATAAATTCAAGAAACCTCTCCCGCCATTGAACATATTCACCCCTGTATAAAATTGAGGGTTTGGTTTCTGATCCCATTGCCAGTGCGTCTTTAGACATATTGATTGATCTTTGGGAAACTTGTCCAAGTTCTGATGAACTCCGATTGAGATTGAAAATTTTGATCACACTTTGAAACACAGATTAGTACTGAAATCTACAACACAGTAACTTGTTAGTAGCAATAATCAACTTAACTCAAACAGTGAATAGACTTGATGTATTGCAACAATCTCGATTGATGTGTGTGTCAAACTCGAATGATCTAAGTATTAAACTCGAATGTGTTTTGAGTGAAACTCGAATGGGAATAGTGTGAGACTCGAATGAGTTTAGAGTAAAACTCGAATGACTCTTGTGTAAAACTCGATTGAATCTTGGTAAAACTCGATTGAGTCTTTGGTAAAACTCGATTGAGTCTTTGGAAAAACTCGATTGAGTCTTTGATAAAACTCGATTGTGTCTTTGGTAAAACTCGATTGAGTTTGATCTGAAATTCGATTGAGTTTGATCTGAATCTCGATTGAGTTTGATCTGAAACTCGATTGAGTTTGATCTGAAACTCGATTGAGTTTGATCTGAAATTCGAGTTTGTTTAAAAGGTTGTCAACTCGAATTACAGGGTTGTCAACTCGAATATTACAAGTTGTAAACTCGAATTACAAGGTTGTCAACTCGAATATTACAAGTTGTCAACTCGAATTAAAAGGTTGACAACTCGAATATCAGTTATATTCAACTCGAATATCAGTTATATTCAACTCGAATATCAGTTATATTCAACTCGAATAATCAAAGTACTCAACTCGAATGACACACAAGATGTGTATATTTCGAGTTTCTTAATATTTTCAGCTTTTTCAAGTCTGAAATTCAGATTAAATCCAAATATTGCCCATTTTCACTCAAATTGTAATCGAAGGTGAGGTTTTTGAATACAAACACTTTTTGTTAAACACCTTTATGTAAAAATAGATCTAGGTTTGACTTTTTCAATGAAACAGTAACCGTTTTTATATTTTCTCAAAATTTCACAGAATTGCCTAGATCTTTTTCTGTGTTTTGTGAATCAATTCAAGTTTATATTCAACTGATTCGTCTATCAAACCTTTACCTTCGATCCAATTCTTACTGACAAAGATCAACTGAGTAAAAACCCTTAGTGATTTTAGGGTTTTTCCGAAAAAAAATTGCTCAAGAACAGTCGCAGTTTCGAAAATATTCAATCTCAAATCTGAAAAATTCACCCCTAAAGCTCTGATACCAATTGTGAAAATAAGTTTCTACCAATCAATCAACAATAAGAACTAATCAAGAACAATATAATGAATTAATACTGACCGAATGATTATATTGAAGAACTGATGATTACAAAATGATGATTTAGAATCTTCGTGAACAGTAGCTGCTTTCTCTAATTCAATACGTACCAAATGATAACTGTCAAATCTCTATTAAAATAGAAAGTCAAAGATGCTATTTATACAATTTAACTAACTATCAAGGAAATACAAAATAGTCCCTAGACTTTGTTTTCATCAACTAAAACATATCCTAACAAACTTTAATTGTGAATATGATAAATTTTGATTGTTGATTTTTAGATATTCCATTTTTATATTTTATCATTTTCAAAATATATACACATTCACATAATTGAAGTTTTTTGTTTCCTACAATGATATTTCATATTTGAAGTAAATAAAAATTAAAAGAAACATTTTTTGCAAACACATATTATCTGTTTTTAATAATACAATATAATAATATTTTTTTATTTAATATCAAACAACTAAGTATTTTTTTATCTTTAATTTAACTAGCTTTTAATTTTTTTATTTTAATTATATATAAATTTTATAATAATTTATTAAAATATAAAAAAATATGTATTTTCTAAATCAACCCATGTAATATATGAGTTGATTAACCTATATATTATAATAAAACAAAATAATTCATGTCATATGTCACTTCTACAATACAAGAAAATTTTTATTTTTCCACATCTTTTTCCAAATTTAACACCTTAACTTAATTGCATTAAATTTTGACTTTATTTTTTTCATTAATTAATTAGTAATAAATTAGGTTTTGTAATATTTAAAATTAATGTTTACCTAAAATAAATATCTATCATTATTATCCATAATAATCATAATTAGATCCAAATGTAAAAAATTGAATTAGTTGTGGAAATTATTATTATTATTATTATGTATAATAAAGGAAAACATCAAATGTCACATGTCACCTCTACGTTCACCAAAAAGATAATTACAACTTATAAAAAATTAAAGATAAATACAATTTAATATTTTTAAAAAAGATATATATACTCTATTTTTTAATCTGTAAATAATAAAAATAAACACAATTATTATTTTTGTATGTTCTTACTTTTACTCATACACATTTTATTTAAATAAAGTTAATTAAAAATATCCACGTAATACGTGGGTTATAAACTAGTGTATATTTATAAGATGAATTCCGAGTGGTGTTAAAAAATAATTGGTGAAAATAATTAAGATTTGAGATGAAAATGTGTGAAATTATAAGTTAAAAGGGCTATTTTGTATATATTGCAAACTTGGAATATGTCAAAGGAAATAAGGTGGATGATCGTTCATTTTATAAGCATCTACCTATCTCTCTAAACCCGCGTTTCATTCATCACACGACTAGAGATGGCAAAAAAACCCCGAACCCGATGGGGATCCCGACATCCGAATCTGTTTTGACCGGGTAATCCCCAAGTTGACCGCGGATGGAGACGGGGACGGGTAATACCCGAATTCTAAAACCGGGGACGGGGATGGGATTATCCCTCGGGTACCCGTACCCGACCCCGTACCCGAAACATAATATAAATATAAATAATATATTATATATGAATACTTAAATATTGCATATGAATATCATAGTTGAATACATATATGAGTAGTTAAATGCTTAAATATCATACATATGAATCATATATTATATGCATAGTATATAAAAATGTTTGAATACACACACACACACACACACACACATATATATATACATCACACGTGCATTTCTTGTTCAACATTGTTATTTTTTATTTTGAGTAACTTTAAAAATGTTGTATCATCTAAATAAGATTAAGTATATTTTTGAAGTTAAATTTGTATTTAAGTGTTAAGTTTCACAATTCATTATAATTACAAATAATACACATCTAATATACGTAGGAAAGTCGTATTAATATAATAACTAATTTAATGTTATTTAATTTGATTCTTTTGTAGGAACTTTGTTACATTAATAATATTTGGAGTTTTATGTTTCCTTTTTGACATTGTAATCAGATTTAATTTTATATAGAAATATTGCATCATTATAACAATTTTTATTAGGTGATTGAACAATTATATTTTTTTTGTGTTAAGTTATTAATCTAATGTTATATTAATTAAATATATAAATATAATATTTTATGTCCAAATTTTCTATTTCATAAACATTAATTATAAAATACATAATGTAAAATTTAACGGGTAAAAATCCCTGAATACCCGTCGGGGTGGGATCCAAAGTAAATACCCGTCGGGGACGGGGTCAGGGATGGGGACGGGTTTTCAAATTCGGGGTCGGGGACGGAAAAAGGGGTCTCCGGTAATACCCGTCCCCGTTGCCATCTCTACTCACGACCCTCTCTCTCACTCTAAAAATCAAAGTCAATATTTTATTGGAAATTTGTTTTGAAATTCTGGAATCGAATAGTTTGAATGAAGCTATAACTACTGCAACAACTGATTTGAGATAAGAATCATTAAAAGTTGCTAATTTATGCATTATTGAGTTTGGTCTTGGGCAAAAATTGAATGGTAAATTGGCGTTGATTATGTTGTTGCATGTTGTATTTTTTAGTTGGAAACTTAAAATCGAGTCTCTCTCTCTCTCTCTCTCTCTATATATATATATATATATATATCTATATATATATATATATATATATATATATATATATATATATATATATATATATATAGGGTTGTGATCATTGCAGAACCTTAATTTAGTGTAGAACCATAGAACCAATCTAAACCATTGGATTATAATATAACACTAGAAATATGATGATAATTATGCAATTAACATTGAATTAATAGTAGCCTACCAAGTTTGACTGCACATTTTGACCATTTTGACTCTTTTAATATCGAACGGACATGCAGTGTTGCATATATGATATATTGTATCACTTCGACGTTGAATGTGTGATATAAACTGTAATTCGACAATGAATGATCTCTATATAATATATTGAATGAACGTCTAGGTAAAAAAAAATTTACGAAAAATAAACACGTAAAATTTTTTCGAAAAAAATAAATCATTACTGTTCTCATTAAATCAACCAACTTTTGACTAATAATTTTGACTATTATTTTGGTTCTGTTAATTTTGAATGTACATGCAATGTTGCATCGACGTTGTATATACGACATCAAGTGTTCATTTCGACATTGAATGATATCGGCCATGCTACATTGCATCGTGGTGTGGGTAATTTTTTTTACGAAAAATAAACACGTAAAATTTTTTCTGAAAAAATATATCATTACTGTTCTCATTAAATCAACCAACTTTTGACTACTAATTTTGACCATTATTTTGGTTCTGTTAATTTTGAATGTACATACAGTGTTGCATCGCCGTTGAATATACGATATCAAGTGTTCATTCGACATTGAATGATATCGACCATGCTACATTGCATCGTGGTTTGGGTAATTTTTTTACGAAAAATAAACATGTAAAATTTTTTTGAAAAAAATATATCATGACCGGTCTCGTTTTAAAGAGTATAAAATTCTCATTTTTATGGTATAATTTTTTTTGATTTAACAATTAATCATATTTATGTTATTTTAATTTAAAGAAAAAGGATATTTAGTTTACTAATGTCAATCTTTTTGTTCTTTCCAATCTATTCCTTTTTTATCCAGAATTAAAAAATCACTAATGTCAATTTTTTCACTAATTCCAAACTTTATGGTTTTAATCAAGACCATTAGATTAATCTAATCTATGGATGATATTGGTTTTACGGTTCTACACTAAATTTAGGTTCTGTAATGATCCCATCTATATATATATATATATATATATATATATATATATATAGAGGGAGGTTCAATTGAGAACTATTGTGCATCGAGGTACAAAAGTACCTATATCATCCATTAGTTAAAAGAACTGTATGGATTAGATTAAATGGCAAAAGGGTAAATAATTGGACAATTTTATGCATCTTGTGCATTACAAAAAAAACATGGAATGACATTTTGGGTATTGTGCATACCTCATTAAATTTAATATTTTAACAAATAACTAAATAATAAATGTTAAAATAAATTCAATTGATCACTTCCAAATTTAACAAAAGTCAAACAAATTCAAAAAGAATGATGGAGATATTGATGCATTTCATATTAATCGTTCAATTCGTGATGCACATCGGTTTTATCTATACAAAATCTATACAACTCGTGATGCATCACTGTTAATCATCATCTTCATATTTATCGTTTATCATCATCGTTCATCATCTTCGTATTCATCGTTTATCATCATCGTTCATCTATGCATAGTGTTTATCATGATGCATCGTTGTTAATCATCAACATCATTATTCCAATGGATGCATCAACGTGTTCATCATCATCTTCTTCGTTCTTCGTGTTCATCGTGTTTCATCGTATTGTTCATCATCGGTTGCATCTCTTGTTCATCATCATCGCGGTGGCGGCGGCGGTTGGCAGGATTCCTCGATGCATACAGTGGAGAGAGAGAGAGAGAGAGAGAAAGAGAGATACGGTGCAGAGGTGGTTACAACAAAGGTGATGGTGGTGGTGGTGTGGTGGATACGGTGGGGAGAGAGAAAGAGAAATAGAGAGAGAGAGAGAGATAAAGAAAGAGAGATATGAGGAGGTGGTTATTTTTTTTGAATATTTATTCCTTATTTATTTCTAATTTACCTATTATAATTAATTCAATATATTTAATTTTACACATTCAATATTCCAGAAATACCCTTAGTACACCCTTGTTTGATTCTTTGGTGCACAAAAGTTCCTAGAGGTGCCTCGATGCATAAAAGTTCTCAGTTGAACCTCAATATATATATATATATATATTGTTAGGCACAAAAAGGCCTCAGTCAATCCTGTTCTGCATCTGAGGGGGAGATTATCAATCAAACCTGTTGATGCTTTTGAAGGTTGAATTTAAGGCCTGTTATATGCCTTATTGAAAACTGAAAATGATTTGCAATATCAGCCTGATGCTGTTCTATATGTTGCATGTGTTGCAACAAAGGCAGTTTTGCTCAAGCTGTTCAGTCTGCTGAACAGGCTGGACATAAACTGTCTACGCTGCTCAATACTGGTGAGCAGCTTGGGCAGTTTTCAAGTGTTCTGTTCTTTGTGAACAGGCTAAACACTTTATGGAATGTGTTTCCAAGTCCTCATGTATTGTTTTTGACTACAAGATCAGTTTACAAAGTCGAAGACAAAGTGGAAACCAGAACTGCTCAGCCTGCCCAAGCAGTTCTGCTACATGAAGACAAAAGGTTATTTGAAAAAGGGTGACAGACCTTTTTCTTATATCAAAATAGGCCTTTAAAAAGGAAGAAAAACACAAAGTTGACATTCCTTATTTAGTTAAAGGCAATGCAACAGTAAACAAAGTGAAAAGACAAAAGTTCTGACCACATGAAGACAAGTCTGCTTTTCAGAATGTGCAGAAAAGGTTATGTTGTCTTTTCAACAAGACTTCTCCTTTTTCATTCCGTCCAATGAAGAAGCTTCACTTAGATCCTCTGAGTAAGTATAAAGAGAAACTTCCAAGGATTGAAAAATATAAGGTAGAAAAAGCTAAGAGCTGAATCCAAGAGTGAACGTGCATTCAAAGTAAGTCTTTCATGCACGCAAGTCGGCTTGAATAAAACAGTGCTCAGTGTATAAGCTGTTCTTGTTCAAGCTGTTCCTCAGAGTCTTGTAAACACAGTGAGTGATTCTTAGTGAGTGTATTCATTGTAACTAGTTTGAGTCTGTCTTAGACTAGTAATCATACTGTTGTATCTTTCATCTCAGCTTGAACCATTCCGCATTCAAGCTTGTTTGTAATTAACATTTGTTAATAATACATACAAACATTGAGAAAATTAAATGTAGTTTTTAAATAGCTGTATTCACCCCCCTCTACATCTTAAAGCTATATACTTCGGATATCTTTTGGGACCTACAACTGGTATCAGAGTAGGCTAGAGTGTGTGTCATTCTAGATCTCTCATTCTCCCAAAGATTCCATGGACAACAGTGCTGCAAGTTCCTCATACTATGACAATGGCTCAATGGGAAAACCTCCAAAGTTCAATCATCAGAACTTTTCTGGTTGGAAGTGCAGAATGATGCTCTACTTAGAGAATCTGGATGTACAACTACCAGAGATTGTAATGGAGGGTCCCTATGTGCCAACCTCTGTTACAACTATAACTCCTGCTATTGAAGGAGCTGATCCTGAAATCAGAACATTTGAAAAAGCAAAAGCTCAATGGTCTGATGAAGACAAAAGACTGGTGGCTCTTGATGCAAAGGCCAGAAACAACCTGGTCATCTCTCTTCCTGATGATGTGTTCAAACAGGTTGAGAAGATGAAGACTGCCAAGGAGATGTGGGATACTTTGTGTACCGTCTATGATGGGCCCACAATCACACTTGACAACAGGATCAATAATCTTGTTATACAGTATGAACTCTTCTTTGCAAAATCAAAGGAGACTCTCACTGAAACCTACACCAGGTTTACTGCTCTTGTAAATGATCTCAAAGTTGTTGGGATCACCAAGGACAGCCTGACTCTGGTAAACAAATTCTTAGACGTACTGCCTGAAGAATGGAATTATTTTTCTACAATCTTAAGGAATTCAGGTACCATCAGAAGTATGGATCTTGTTAATCTGTATGGATCTTTACTGGATGATGAGCAGTCAAGGCAACAGAAGAGAAATGCCTTGGAAATATCTAAGAAAGGTGCAGCCTTTGTGGCCAGTGTGAGACAACCTGTAAATCAAGTGAGTGATGTGTTCACTCAACCTGATCAACAGGCTGATGACAAGGAGGAAATGTCTGATGAGGAAGACAGTGCAGATATTGTTGAACTGGATGATGAGCAAATGATAGCCATGCTTGTCAAAAGGTTCAACAAGAAAAGGTTTGGAAGAAACATGCTGTAGGGAAGCTCAAATGCTGTTAAAAAGAAGACATTTGATAAGACCAAAGCTGAGTGCTTCAAATGTGGCAAAACTGGCCATATAGCTGCTGATTGTGTGTCAAAAGCTGTTGGTCAGTCATCTAAACCACACAAGACAAACAGGGATGATGGCTATAGGGCTAAGTACCTTATGGCCATGGCTAAGCTGAGGAAGTTGGAAAACTCAGTGGTTTCCAACAGGCAAAAGGGACTCATGGCAGAGACTTGTGACTGGGAGGAGTCTGACTCATCATCAAATGAAGAAAACAATCACTGTCTGATGGCCAACACCGATGTCCCATCAACAAGCAACTTCAAACAGGATCTGGCTAAAGCTGAAGCATTTAGTAGCTTGGAGAACTGGAACCCTACAATGATGTATAAGGTACAAAATTTTTCGGATTACAGTTCTGAAGAAAAAGTTAAAATGTTTGAATATATGCTTGTTGATCTGAAAGCTGCTGTTGAGAAGCATACTGTCTTATCGTCTGAAATCTCTAAGCTTAAAGCTGATCTTGAAACAAAATCCAGTAAACTGGACAGTTTCCATAAGTTGGAAACTGAGCTTGATGAATTAAAACACATCAACTCCATTTTACTGGAAGAAAAGAGAGAAACAGATATAATACATGCTAAGCTTCAAAAGATAGTTGACTCTTGGTGCCAATCTACACAAAAAGTCAGCCATTGTATAAGTCAGCAGATCCCTGCACAAATCCAAGCCTATCTTGGAGGGGATCTTGACACAGCAGCTTCTATTGTTGAGGTTAATAATATGAAAGAAGACTTGTCCACTCTTGGTGAGCTTCCAAACACTTTTATCCAAAAAAGTGAATGGCAAATTAATCTCAACAAACAGGTTTGTCAGGCCTCAAAATACTGACAGCTCGTGTGAACATAGCTCAAAAGCTGCTGATGAAATAAGTTCTTCATCAATTAAGCTTGCTAAGTGCTCTGCTGATTCACACAAGCAAAAGAAAGGAAAGCATGTCCAAACTGCAGCTGTGGACACCAAACCTGTTAACAAAACAGGCTTTGGGTCTAAAGCTGATATAAAAAGACATACTAATCCTTTTAATGCTGAACATTTTGAAAATAAGTTTTCAAAAGGTAAGCAGTCTGTCTTCAACAAGGGTAAGTCTCATATTGAAGGCAAAGCTGCTGTGATTTCAAATAAGTTTTCTAATCATAGTGGTAAACTGGTTTTAAATGAAAATAAGTTTTTCAAAACCAGAAATAGTGATTATGTTGATAGGCAACATCAATCACATCTCAGGAAGAACAAAGGCAAAGCCATTGCTCAGCCTGAGATAGTTGGGAATAAACTTCCCAAACCTGTGGAAGTTCAAAAGCCAATTAAGCTTCCTATCTTTGACATCTGCCCTCCTAAAAAGAGGAAAGAAGAGACAGGCAAAGCTGTTGCTATTGAACTTTCCACTCAAGCTGTTGATTCATCAAATAGCAATAAGTTTGCTAAACCTGCTGATAGAATCAACAGAAATAACTCAGAATGTGTTTCTGAAAGGTCTTCTTCCAAAAATGCTAAGAGAAGAAAATGTTATAAATGTGGAATGAAGACACATCTGGCCAAAGACTGTCCTGAAACTGAGGACATGAGGCCTGCTGACTCTGATGGTTCCCTCACAGCTAACAGAAACAGTGTTGGAAACATCTCAGTCAATGAGAGTGGTATCCAAACTGATACCATTCAAATAAGGAATATTAGTGTTGACATCGTTAATCCATCAACAAATGTTGATGAAGTAGGAGAACTCATCTCTGTGATGAGTTCCCCTAAAAATGACTAATATTCTTCTTGTCACTCTGCAGGAAAAACAACCATCCCAGGTTTGGTACTTGGACAGTGGCTGCTCAGGACACATGACAGGTTGTAAGGACCTGCTGAGTGATCTCAGGCCTGAAAAAGGGCCAAAAGTCACATTTGGTGACAATGTACAGGGATCCACTGAGGGATATGGAACTCTTAAAGCTGGCGCTGCAGTGTTCAAAAGAGTAGCCTATGTGGTTGGACTAAAACATAACCTTGTTATCATAAGTCAACAGTGTGATGCTGGCTACAAGGTTAACTTTGATGAGCACTTGGGTCACATATTGGATCCCCAAGGCAAAGTTGTGCTATGTGCTCAACGAAAGAAATGTGTATATGTTGTGGACATGCAATCTGCCGATCCCACAACTGAACCTGTTTTCTCACAAGAACAAATGCAGACCTAAACTGGTTATGGCACAAAAGGTTGTCACATTTGAACTTCAAGAACATCAACAAACTCTGTAAGAAAGAGTTGGTGACAGGTTTGCCTTCTATGACCTTTGTTAAGGATAAACTCTGCACAGCTTGTGAGAAAGGCAAGCAGAGGAAATCATCTTTTAAATCCAAACATAACTTTTCTATTGATACTCCTCTCTTCTTAATCCACATGGACTTGTTTGGACCTGTAAATGTCCCAAGTCTAGGAGGAAGAAGATACACTTTAGTAATGGTTGATGAGTTCTCCAGGTACACATGGGTTATCTTCTTGAAGAGCAAAGGAGAGGCTGCTAGAGAAATTATTGGATTTGTGAAAAAGATGGAAATGCTGAACTCTGCCCAAGTGAAGCAGCTTAGAAGTGATCATGGTACTGAATTCAGAAACAGTACTCTTGAAGACTTCTGTGAAGAGAAAGGAATCACTCAAAACTTTTCAGCTGTAAGAACTCCACAACAAAATGGAGTTGCTGAAAGGAGAAACAGAACTCTTATTGAAGCTGCTAGAACCATGCTGTGTGCATCTGGTTTACCTTCATCATTCTGGGCTGAAGCTGTTAACACTGCCTGCTTCACCCAAAACAGATCCTTAGTGGTGAAAAGGTTCAACAAACTCCCTATGAGCTGCTCAAAGGGAGAAAGCCAAATGTCAGTTACTTCCATGTGTTTAGTTGTCCCTGTTTCATTCTGAATCAAAGGGACCAACTGGCAAAGTTTGAACCAAAAGCTGATGAAGGTGTGTTTGTTGGTTACTCTACTATCTCCAAAGCCTACAGAGTATACAACAACAAAAGAAAGGTCATAGATGAATCTATCAATGTCACCTTTGAAGAGTCCAAGAATGCTTCCACCAAAGCTGTTCCTGAATCAGTTTCAGGAAAATTAATCTTTGATGATCTCATGCATTCAAACAATGAAGATGACTCAAAAGCTTCCACTACACCCAGTGTGGAACCTGTTAATCATGATGGGCATGATGATGATTATGTCAATACACCCTGTGTGAATAAGTGTACTGATCTAATTACAACTGCATGTTAGAACCTATCAATGCTGATATTCCTAGTTCCTCTGCTGATATGTTCAACAGTGGCCAGTCATGTTCAACAAGTGAACAGGCTCAAGACAACAGTGTGTCTGAAAATCTTGAGAGCTGTTCAACAGGACCTGCTGAAGCTGCTGATAACTCAGGAGAATCATCATTGAAGAATGATCCTAAGTGGATCAGATGTTACCCTAATGATCAAATAATTGGTGATATCAGTAAAGGGGTACAAACAAGGTGGGACAGCTTAGGGAACTTCTGTATGTTTTCTAGTTTTGTTTCACTAATGGAGCCAAAGAAAGTGGATGAAGCATTAAAAGATGCCAATTGGATCACTGCCATGCAAGAAGAGCTCAATCAGTTTGAGAGAAACAAGGTATGGAAGCTGGTCCCTGCTCTTAAAGGTAAAACTATAATTAGCACTAAATGGGTTTTCAGAAATAAAATGGATGAGCAAGGTCATGTAATTAGAAATAAGGCAAGACTGGTTGCTCAGGGTTATAGACAGGAAGAAGGAATTGACTATGATGAAACATTTGCTCCTGTGGCCAGGCTAGAAGCAATTCATTTGTATCTAGCCTATGCTGCTCATAAGAGCATTAAGGTATTTCAAATGGATGTGAAGAGTGCATTTTTGAATGGGAAGCTGCAAGAAGAAGTTTATGTCAAGCAGCCTCCAGGTTTTGAAAATGAACAACATCCAGGTTTTGTCTATAAGTTGGACAAAGCTCTCTATGGTCTCAAACAAGCCCCTAGAGCCTGGTATGACACTCTTACTGAATTTCTTATGAGCAATGGGTATTCCAGAGGTAAAGTGGATACCACACTGTTCATAAAGAAGGTGAAATCTGATATTATGCTTGTTCAAATTTATGTGGATGATATAATATTTGGTTCTACCAATGAGCAGTTATGCAAGAATTTTTCATTACTCATGAAATCCAAATATGAAATGAGTATGATGGGAGAACTTACTTTCTTTTTAGGATTACAGGTTAAACAAACCTCAACTGGAATTTTTATAAATCAAAGAAAGTATACTTTAGATCTCTTGAAAAAGTTTAAATTTGATCAAAGTTCTCCTATTAAAACCCCAATGGCAACCAATGTAAAATTGGATGTTGATGCCAGTGGCAAAGCTGTTTCAGTAACAGCTTACAGAGGTATGATTGGGAGCTTGCTGTATTTAACTGCTAGTAGACCTGATATTATGTTTGTCACCTGTCTGTGTGCTAGGTTCCAAGCTGATCCAAAGGAATCTCATCTAGCTGCTGTTAAAAGAATCTTCAGATACCTAAAGGGTACACCAGGTTTGGGTCTTTGGTATCCCAAAGACTCAAGCCTTGAATTAACAGGTTATTCAGATTCTGATTTTGCAGGCTGCAGGCTAGATAGGAAAAGCACAACAGGTGGATGTCAACTCCTTGGTGGTAAGTTGATAAGTTGGTGTAGCAAGAAGCAGAACTCAGTGTCTACTTCTACTGCTGAAGCTGAATACATTGCTGCTGGAAGCTGCTGTGGGCAGATTCTGTGGATGCAGCATCAGCTTGAAGACTATAGGCTTGTGTATAGGAAAATTCCTATTCTATGTGATAACACAAGTGCTATAGCCATTTCCAACAATCCAGTATTTCATTCAAGAACAAAGCATATTGAAGTCAGACATCACTTCATCAGGGATCACATTCAGAAATGTAATGTGGAGGTAAGTTTTATCTCCACAAATGAACAACTTGCAGACATTTTCACCAAACCTCTTGATGAAACAAGGTTCAACTACCTTGTCAGCAAACTGGGCATGTTAAACAAAAGTGACTAAGTGTCCTCAAAGGTCTAAGACTTTGTATGTCTCACATTGCTCAAGTTTCTTAAAACAGCTTAGGCAGAACAGGTTATGCATGTTCTGTACTTAGCCATTTTACTGAAATCCTTGAACAGCTTGAACATACAACAGGCTGAACAAACACAGTTTACTCGTCCAGCCTGCTCTGATGGTCCATTTTCCACTCTGCTCATTCCCTCACACTGATTTACAAGACATTGTCTTGTAACCTGCTCAGCTAGTGGACACAACCTGTTTTTATACATGGTTGAACAGGTTGAGGGAACAGCTTGAAGAATGAACAGCTTGTGATGACCCTGCTCATCACAGGTTTGACCAACAGCTTAGACCAATAGTTTTTTAATTACCTTTCTTCACAATTAAGTTACTTAATTTCTGTTTTTATTTAACTTAATTACTGCGGATAATGAGGGTTACGTGTGTTAGTGATTAAAAAGGGCTCAAGTGGTCTGACAAACGGTCTGACATGGACAACCGTTTCGTTTTCCATTAACGACTTTTTCAAATCAACCGCCCAAATGTTTCTCTCTCATACCCACTCACATTCAAATTCTATAAATACCTCATACTGTTACATCTTCGTCTTCCTCACTACTATCATAAACCTTCTAAGAACCCTAAAAATTCGACTAAGTGTCTTGTGTTTCTGCTACTTTCCCTACTCTCAAAATGGCTCACAGAAACAACCCCTTCCTACCAGTATACGTTGGTGATGATGTGCAGAAACATTCATCAGTCACCACAATGCTAACCCTCAAAACCACAAACTACACTGCCAACCTCACAATCCCCAAAAACTACGTGGGGAAAGGTTATGATCAAATGGTGGAGTTTTTAACAGTTCATCCGTTGAACTATGCCATGACTGCTTCTCCTGGTGTCCTGTACCAGGAGATGGTGTACGAGTTTTGGTACACTTGTGCCTACAACCCCAACACCAAATTCATCAAGGGGACTATTCTTAATGGGACTCAGACCATTGAGATTACTGTTGATCTTCTCAGGGAGGTTCTTCATCTGCCCATTGCTGATTTATATGATATGCCCCAGCCTGAAAATGAGCAAATGGGAAATTTGCTACGCTTCTGTGGTGTAGCAGAACCCAAAATTGGAGCTACGCTGTACAGGAAGGATCTGTCTCCTACCTACAGCTTTCTGTTTGCCTCAGTGATGATGAGCTTCAGCAACAAAGTTGGTTCATTTGACCAACTAAGCCGTGATGAAATCCCAATAGTCCTACAGATGATGGATGGGACTACAATCGACATGGCTAAGTGGATCTTTCTGAACTTGAGGAACCTGGTGCAGCAAGAGCCAAGACCAGCTGCTGTTCGATACCCCAGGTTTCTGAGCCTCATATTCAGACACATTTGTGGTGACCACCTGTACAACTCTCAGCCTTTACTTCATACTGCTGCATTCCATGTGATAGGGAATAGAGTTTTCTACACCGCTGTTCTTCCGAATGAACCTCCTCTGTCCACACCAATGAGGAGGTTGTTAGGACTGGTGGAAGGACCCTCTGCTGTGAGGGTGGATCCAGAAGCTGCTCCCAAAAGAAAATCCAAAGCCAGGTCCAAACTTGTTAAGAGGACCATGGCAACCACTGAAGCTGGGCCTGTGCAAAAGAAGGCCAAAACAGCTCAGTCTGAGCCTGAACCTTTAGCCTCTGTGGCTGAGGGGGAGCAGGCTCCTCACCCTGGTTCATTCATTGAACCTCAAGCCTCTATGGCACCTGAGACTATGGAACAGGCCAACCCACCTATTTCTGACCCAGTCTCTAAACCTGTCCAGTCTGAACCTCTCATTACCTCTCCACAATCACCCACTTCATCCATCCATTACCAACGAAAATCACTCACCAAAAAGAAACCAGCTCAAACAACAACCTCCTCTGTTCCCTCCCAACAGGGTTCAGTTGTAAGAGAAGCCACCCCTGCTGCCTCTCCTATTTTGGGAGAAGGCTCAGCACAATTGGAGCCTGCTTCACTCCAACCTGAGTCCACCCAGAGTCAGCCTAGACCCTCTGGTTCCTCCCAACAGGAACCAGTTGTACAAAATGAGATGACCACATCAACTATTCCAGCCTCTCAACAGGTTGAGAATATTGAAAGACAGGAGCCCTCTTCACTCCATACTGAGTCCACACTGTCCCCCACTCAAACTTCTTTACACCCTGAGTCTGCACGAGGTGCCCACCCTGCTGGTATAGACCAATCAGCACCAAACAGCTGCTGAGGGACCAACAACCCAAGCTGATGAACCTCAGGGAACATACCATTCCTTTGGTGAGGCTGCTCCTTCTATGCAAATTCCAACAGCAGGCTTCACCACTGCTGATGTTGAAATGCATATCCCATCTCCCAATGATGAGGTGCTTTTACACCAAGGCACTGCAGAGGGAACACCCACTGGCCTTCATGAAGGTGTTGCAACACAAGCAGCATCTGAAAGGCCCCCAACATCAACCCCTTCTCCTGATGATGCAGCTACAGCCGCTGCTGAGGGACCCTTTGACCCCTCCAAGCTGGGCCACATTATTTTTGCCCAGGCTATGGAGCTTCTCTCAAATGTTCCTATTCCCTCTTCATCACATCCTCATACACCAGCCTCTTCATCATCTTCTCCATCAACCCACTCTAAACAGTCCACCCATACACCTCCATCTCCTAAAGACTTGCCTTTGAAGGATCAGCTTTCACTGCTGACCAACAAAGTTGGTTCTTTAGAAACTACTATGACCTCTCTACCATCTCTTATTTCAGACTCTGTGTCTGAACAGCTTAAGGGGTTCTTTGATTTGTTCAAGGATTCCTTCCCTGCCACTCCACAACCAGATAATTCTCCACGGCTGCTTGCACTCACTGCACAGCTACAAAATGTGTCCACCTCCCTATCCTCAATTCTTTCACTACAACAGGACTCTGTGTCCTCAATGTCAGCTATTTCTCAACAGCTTTCATCTCTCCTAACTTCTTGCAACTCTACCCTTCCTGATACTCTGGCCAGCTTAAACACACTCATTGGCTCCCTATCAAATTCTGTGTCATCAAACCTTGCTGATGTGCAAGATTCTCTAGAATTACATCTTGTACAGCTTCAAAGTTTGCTGTTCACAGCTTCTGATAGGGAAAATATTGTTAAGATGACCTCCCTTATTTATACCCAATCCTCTTCTCTTCAAGCCTGTCTTTCACAGCTTGCAGAGGTGAAAGACAACTTGGCATTCTTAGTGAATAGCCTTGTTGGCCCAAGGCCTGCTGCCAAAACTGCTGGCAAGCCTGATGACTTCGTGTCTTCAGGCAGACCAGGTGTTGAAGGTGCTGGAACATCTCCTTCAAAGGGGGAGAAGTCATCTGCCTCGAAGACTAAGTCTAAGGGGGAGAAAACTTCTTATCCTAAGGAGAAATCAGTACCTGCAATACTCACTGGTCAACCAGCAGGTGCTTCAACAGGTACACTAGAGGGTGTCTCCCACGCTGCTAAGCCTACTCAGGTTGAATCTCCAATCCCTGCTCAGTCTAAGGGGAGGAAACTATTCCTGAGGACAGGCCAAGCAACAGAAGGAGGAATCTGATTTTAGAAGAAGAAGAGGAGGAGGAGGAAAGTCCTGAAGCTGCTGTCACTACAGCAGCTAAAGGAAAAGAAAAAGCAGCAACTGATCCCCAACAGCAGAAAGCAGCAGAACTTAAATTTCACAAAGCCAGGGCCAAAGAAATGGGTCTTCCTATGCACTTAGAGAAGAACAGCTTCAAGCCCTGGAAGCTTTAAGGAAAGAAGAAGAATCTGCCAAAGCTGCTAAGTCTTTTGCACTTCAAGAGGCAAGGAAAGTCAAAATGTCCTCTCTGGTTGTGCAAAAGAAAATTTCGGAAGCTGCTAAGGGATCAGCAGAAGAGAAGGAAGCAGAAAAAGAAAAAGGTGCTCTGGTCACAGTGACCAAAACTTTAGTGCCTTCTGCAAGAGCTCAATTTCACTTTGACAACCTGGCAAGAAGAAAATTTCAAGATGTTGCTGATAGAAGGCTTGCCAAGGAAGCAATTGTCAAAGTTGTGCCCATATCAAGAAAAGGTAGTCAGTGTAAGTTGAAAATAACCAGAATGGGTGCAACAGGCCCAGAACTAGAAACATATGACTACACTGACATTGCACAAATGGGGTACAGAGAATGGATTGAGCTGGCAGTTGCTCTGAGTGAGTCTAAGTCTGAAACTGCTAAGACTATCAGAGCATATGTAAAGAAACTGATGGAGAGAGTGAAGAATCTTGGTCTGATCTCCAAAGAAGTTAGTGAAGGTGTCTATGTGACACAACCTAAAATAAAGGCCAGGAGAACAAGGAAGGACACTGAGATGGAACAACTCCTCATCCTGATAGAACAAGATGATTATGCTATTGAGATGAAAGGAGTTGATCATAGCCTGCCTAGTGGAATTGAGTTTGAAGATGGCATGATCATTGAAGAGCCTGAGCTGGGGGCGTTTTTTGTAGATCCCTTAACTCAGAAGAAATGCTTTTAGAGAGCATCAGATCTATACAAGGTGGATCTGAGATAGCTTGTAGCCTTCAGACTTGCAGTTTCATTCAGGCAGTCAAGCAGGTGGAGAGCAGCAGTCTGGGATCAGCTCAGAGGCTGTTATGAAAGAGGTGAACTTGAGGATCCCAAGTTTATGATAATAAGAAGTGAAATTCAAGAACTTGAGGATACTAGAGAGGAACTTGAAAAGATGTTTGAAGGTCCTCCTTCATTGTGATGAAGTCCATCTACCATCTGGGTAGGTGAAGAATGGAAGCTGTCCATCAGTTGGACAGGCTTACCATTATCTGTTCCCAACAAAAACAGTCCAATGTACATTAGTTGTACTTTATTTACATTTGTTGTAATTTTCTATTTTACATTAGTTGTAAAATACATCAGTACATCAGTTGTACTTTTGTAAGAACATGTGTTGTTCTAATGTAATAAAAAATCAGTGTATATATAAACTGATCTTTTACTTTATGTTGATGTTGTAATTTTATTTCAAAAAATGTACTGTAAAAATATATAGTGACTTTTGATAAGGCCAGCTTAGGCTGGTTATTGCAAATAGGGGGAGATTGTTAGGCACAAAAAGGCCTCAGTCAATCCTGTTCTGCATCTGAGGGGGAGATTATCAATCAAACTTGTTGATGCTTTTGAAGGTTGAATTTATGGCCTGTTATATGCCTTATTGAAACCTGAAAATGATGTGCAATATCAGCCTGAAGCTGTTCTATATGTTGCATGTGTTGCAACAAAGGCAGTTTTGCTCAAGCTGTTCAGTCTGCTGAACAGGCTGGACATAAACTGTCTACGCTGCTCTATACTGGTGAGCAGCTTGGGCAGTTTTCAAGTGTTCTGTTCTTTGTGAACAGAACCTGTTTATTGTGAACAGGCTAAACACTTTATGAAATGTGTTTCCAAGTCCTGATGTATTGTTTTTTACTACAAGATCAGTTTACAAAGTCGAAGACAAAGTGGAAATCAGAACTGCTCAGCCTGCGCAAGCTGTTCTGCTACATGAAGACAAAACGTTATTTGAAAAAGGGTGACTGACCTTTTTCTTTATTAAAATAGGCCTTTACAAAGGAAGAAAAACACAAAGTTGACATTCCTTATTTAGTTAAAGGCAATGCAACAGTAGACAAAGTGAAAAGACAACAGTTCTGACCACATGAAGACAAGTCTGCTTTTCAGAATGTGCAGAAAAGGTTACGTTGTCTTTTCAACAAGACTTCTCCTTTTCATTCCGTCCAATGAAGAAGCTTCACTTAGATCCTCTGAGTAAGTATAAACAGAAACTTCCAAGGATTGAAAAATATAAGGCAGAAAAAGCTAAGTGTTGAATCCAAGAGTGAACGTGCATTCAAAGTAAGTCTTTCATGCATGCAAGTCGGCTTGAATAAAACAGTGATCAGTGTATAAGCTGTTCTTGTTCAAGCTGTTCCTCAGAGTCTTGTAAACACAGTGAGTGATTCTTAGTGAGTGTATTCATTGTAACTAGTTTGAGTCTGTCTTAGACTAGTAATCATACTGTTGTATCTGTCATCTCAGCTTGAACCATTCCGCATTCAAGCTTGTTTGTAATTAACATTTGTTAATAATACATACAAACATTGAGAAAATTAAGTGTAGTGTTTAAATAGCTGTATTCACCCCCCTCTATAGCTTAAAGCTATATACTTGGGATATCTTCTGGGACCTACATATATATATATATATATATATATATATATATATATATATATATATATATATATATATATATATATATATATATATATATATATATATATATATATGGTTGAGATCATTGCAGAACCTTAATTTAGTGCAGAACTATAGAACCAATCTAAACCATTGGATTATGATATAACATTAGGGATAAGATAATTATGCAATTAACATTGAATTAATAGTAGCCCACCAAGTTTGACTGCTCACTTTGACCATTTTTTACTCTTTTAATATCGAATGTACATGTAGTGTTCCATATATGATATATATTATCAATTCGACGATGAATATGTGATATAAACAATGATTCGACATTGAATGATCTCTATATAATATATTGAATGGTCGGCTGGGTAAAAAACACGTAAAAATTTTTCAAAAAAAATATATTATGACCGTTCGTTAAATCCACCAACTTTGACTACTAATTTTGACAATTATTTTGGCTCTGTTAATATTGAATGTATATGCAGTGTTGCATCGACGTTGATATACGATATCAAGTGTTTCTTCGACATTGAATGATCTCGCCATGTTATATTGCATCGTGGTCCGAGTAAATTTTTTTTACGAAAAACAAACACGTAAAATTTTTTCGCAAAAAAATATATCATGACCGGTCTCGTTTTAAAGATTATTAAATTCTCGTTTTTAATTTTTTTGATTTAAGAAATAATCATATTAATGTTATTTTAATTTAAAGAAATAGGATAATTTTATTGCTAATGTCAATCCTTTTGCTATTTCCAATCTTTCCTTTTTTACCCTTCAAAGAATTAAAATATCATTAATACCAATCTTTTTTTCACTAATTCCAAACTTGACTCTTTTAATCAAGACCAATAGATTAATCTAATCTATGGACGATATTGGCTCTACAGTTCTATACTAAATTTAGGTTCTGCAATGATCTCATCTCTCTCTCTCTCTCTCTCTCTCTCTCTCTCTCTATATATATATATATATATATATATATATATATATATATATATATATTGCGGTTCAATTGAGAACTTTTGTGCATCGGGGCACCTCGAGGAACTTTTATGCATCAGACTAGCTACCAAGGGTGCACAAAGGGTAATAATGTAATACTAAAATAATTCAAAATTAATTTATTTTATAATATTATTTTAAGATTATTGGTAGGCAAATTAGGAAACAGAATCATCTCATTAACTACTATCCTTATATTCCCCCCTCTTTCTCTTTCTCTCTCTCTCTCTCTCTCTCTCTCTCTCTCTCTCTCTCTCTCTCTCTCTCCCTCCCTTTCTCCATCTCTCAATCGATCACCACCATAGGCCACCACCATCTCTTCCTCTTTCCGGTCGTGACCACCTCCTTCTTTTCCTCTTTCCGGCCACCACCCTCACCAACCCCTAACCCCCATCGCTTCCTCTATCGGTCGCCGACACTCTCTTCTTCTTTCGGCCTCCTCATTATCTTCTTCTTTCGGTCGCCCTCTCTTTTCATGGTGAGGGTTCTAGACTTTAATGGGGATGATAAACGATGGTAGTCTGAAGATTTTGAATAAAAGGTTTTCATTGTTTGAATGTTTTACATGGTGGTTTGAATGAACAAAGATAGTTTGATTTTCATGGTGATGAAAGATTTAAATGTTTGAATGAACAAAAATGATGTTGTGCATCGTCGTGATTTGAACAAATGTGTTGTGCATCTCCGTGGGTTGATCGATGATGAACGAAGGTGTTGTGCATCGTCGTGGTTTGAAGGTTGGAATGAACGAAGTTTATTCAATGAACGAAGAAGATGAACGATGAACGAAGGTTTTGTGCATTGCCTAAGTATTGCAACACGTTGATGTATCACGTTGGAACGATGAGTACGAAGATTTTTTGGATGAACACGTTAATGCATCGTGTTTGAACACGTTGTTGATGCATTAATTTGATGAACATGTTGAGTTAGATTAATGTTGAGTTGGATGAACAAGTGTTGTTGCATCACGTTAGATTAATGTTTTTAAATGAATATGTTGATGCATCACAAAATAATGAACGCGATGATCATGAACACGAAGATGAACCTAGATGATGCATTGACATCTTAATCTTTTTTTTTTTCTTTTTTTTTTTTTTAATTTGTATATTTTTTGTTAATTTTGGAAGTGTATTAATTATTTCATTTAGCATTTATGAATTGCATATTTGATGAAAATATTCATTTAATATAAAATCAAAATTGAATAAATTATATATATTTTTTCTTAAAGTACCCTTCGCTAGATGCATCAAGTATGTTGCATCATGAGATGCATTAGGTATGTTGCATCACGAGATCAACTCGATCCAACGGCTGTAAGATGATTCCTAGGTACCTAGATGCATAAAAGTTCTCAATTGAACCCGATACTATATATATATATATATATATATATATATATATATATATATATATATATATGTGTGTGTGTGTGTGTGTGTGTCTGTGTGTGTGTATGTATGTATGTATGTATGTATGTATGTATAATATGGTTCGTGTGAGAACCTAAAAAATACAGAGTACTGTGAGTACCTATGAACACACGGGTTTCGGATTTGAACATGCTCCGAAATTTTTTTTAATTGTTTTTCATATTCATTTAGATACAAATAATATAAGGCTATTTGTAAAAAATTACATACATTCACATTTTCTAGCATCTTAAATGTCATGTGAACTTGAAAAATTTATGTGAACATGCTTAGTATGAATATACGACCACAATAGTGCAGTTCATGTGAACATGCTTAGTATGAATATACGACCACAATAGTGCAGTTCATGTGAACATGCATGTTTCACATAGTTCTAGTGTGTGTTTATGTGTTATTTTTTACAAGTAGTTATGTATTATAATTTAAACATGATTATGAGAAATTTTTCAAAAAAAATGGTTTTAAGCGTGATACCTCCGGTACTCCACTAAAATAATGGTACTCATTTGAACACACACACACACACACACATAGATATATATATATATATATATATATATATATATATATATATATATATATATATATATATATATATATATATATATATATATATATATATATAGAGAGAGAGAGAGAGAGAGAGAGATTGAGGTTCAATTGAAAACTTTTGTGCATCGAACTATCTACCAAGGGTGCACAAAGAGCATTTAGGGGATATTAAATGTATGAAAATTATTTTTGAATTTAAATGTTTTTAAGATAATTAATAGCTAAATTTGGTATGAAAATCAACATTAACTTCTTTCCTAAAATCACTCCCCCTTTCTCTCTATCTCTCTCTCTCTTTCTCTCTCCCCCTCTCTCTTAGCCCCCTCTTGATTTTGGAAAAGATGAACGATATGCATAATTTATTTTGTATGAACGATTCATGTTTGTATTTTGATTTTGGAAGAGATGAAATATGCATGATTTGTTTTTGGAAGAGATGAACGATATGCATGAAGAGATGAACGATATGCATGTATTTAGATGTATTTCGAAATTGTATTATTTTTCTTAATTTTGAAAGTGTAATAATTAAATAAGGATTGCATATTTCCTGTTTTACCCCTCCGCGAATTTCATTATGTGCACTTGATGCATAAAATTTTCTATTTAATTACCCTTTTGCCATTTGATCTAACTCATACGTTCTTTTCATCCAAGGGACAGTGGAGGTTCTTTTGTGCCTCGATGCACAAAAGTTCTCAATGGAACCTCCCTCTATATATATATATATATATATATATATATATATATATATATATATATATATATATATATATATATATATATATAGGGTTGGGATCATTACAGAACCTTAATTTAGTGCAGAACTATAGAACCAATCATAATAATTGGATTTACATTGAATTAATAGTAGTCCACCAAGTTTGACTGCCCACTTTGACTTTTTTGACTCTTTTAATATCGAATGGACATGCAGTGTAGCATATATTATATATAGTATCACTTCGACGTTGAATATGTGATATAAACTGTAATTTGACATTGAATGATCTCTATATAATATATCGAATGGTCGTCTGGGTAAAAAAAAAATTTTACGAAAAATAAACACGTAAAATTTTTTCGAAAAAAATATCATGATCGTTCTCGTTAAATCCACAAACTTTGACTAATAATTTTGACCATTATTTTGGCTCTGTTAAATTGAATGTATATGCAGTGTTGCATCGACGTTGAATATACGATATCAAGTGTTTCTTCGACATTGAATGATCTCGCCATGCTATACTGCATCGTGGTCTCGTTTTAAAGAGTATAAAATTCTTGTTTTTATGGTATAATTTTTTTGATTTAAAAATTAATCATTTTAATGTTATTTTAATTTAAAGAAAAAAGATATTTATTTTGCTAATGTCAAACTTTTTCTTATTTCCAATCTTTTTCTTTTTTACCTTGACTTAATTAAAATATCACTAATAACAATCTTTTTTTCACTAATTCCAAACTTGACTCCTTTAAATCAAGACCATTAAATTAATCTAATCTATGAACGATATTGGTTCTACAGTTCTGCACTAAATTTAGGTTCTGCAATGATCTCATCTATATATATATATATATATATATATATATATATATATATATATATATATATATATATATATATATATATATATATATATATATATATATATATATATATATATATATAGGGGTGGGTTCAATGGAGAACCTTATGCATCGAAGAACCTTGGAGAACCACAATGCATCGCTAGAAAAACTGAAATGCATCACATAGAAATCGATGCATCACGTGGGAATTTGATGCATCACATGGAAATAATGTAGAAATCGATGCATCACGCGGGAATTTGATGCATCACGTGGAAATAATGATGTATTACGGGGGAATTGTGATGCATTTGTGGTGGTGCATGGAGGTTCTTCAAGGTTCTTCGATGCATGGAGGTTCTCCATTGAACCCACCTCTATATATATATATATATATATATATATATATATATATATATATATATATATATATATATAAGATTCAGCTTCTGATTCAACTCCTAGGTATGATTTCAATTAGATGTTATTTGGGAATTTTGGGTTTGTGTACCGATTGATTTTACTCACAGGATTAGTACATTTGAGTGAAAAACTGGAAAAGTTATGAACGACACAAAATGCACAACTTTTGTCAACATTTTTCAAACGTAAACATCATTTATTTTTCAAAACCTAAATCCATTGTCAATTTTCAAACATAAGCATCATCATTGTGTTACATGGTCATTAATATTTTAAATACATGGTCTAGTTAATTAATAAAAATTTACAGTGTATTCCATGACCATGGAAACTTCAAATTCATGAACAATATTTTTATATAAGTGACAATAAAAAAAAGTAGATAGTCCATGACCGTGAATTCATGACCATTTTTATCTAACAATTGGAAAAAGTAGATAATTTATGATTATGGAAACATCAAATCCATGAAGTTACTAAGTTTGAGTATCCTTCCATGCAGGAGGAAACCCAAATTTTCATCGATGGCATTGAAGAATCTTGACAAAAACTTGTTAGTTTTAAACAATCTTAACAAAAACTTGTTGATTTAAATGATTTGATGAAACATGGATTTGATGCAGTCGTATTCAAGGGTTTACAATCGATTTCAATGGGTGAGGACTCGTGGATACATATGTGAGCATGAGATTCGCATGCTATATGAGAAAACTTGTTTTGCAATGAATGGAAGAAGCTTATCAAGAAATCCGAGTTGTTGTTGCTGCATATGAGGAGATCGTGGTTCGTTTTCAAAATCAAATGCAAGAGATAGATGTTGAAGGGTAGGTAATTATAAGGAGTTAACTAGACTAAATGCAAAATGAGAGTAGTTAAATCAAAAAAGTAGAAGTAAATGGTGGAAATTGGAATGGATGTAAATTGTATAATCAAGAACAATGTTCATGTTCTCATGATGAGCATGAAGGAGGTGGTGATGGATGAGATAATTGGTAAAATGAAAGGAGCCTTTTTTTAAATTGTATTTTGATAAATGCCTTAAATATTCTTGTAATAACAATAATAATAATAATAATTCATTAATTTAAGAGTAAATAGGTGACATGTGAAAAATATACCTTTTTATTGACAAAAAAATGTTCAAGGACTTAGACAATCGCCAAAAAAAAAAAAAAGAAAAAGAAAAATTCCAGAGACCTTATCACGAAAATGAAGAAAATAGATGGGCTTAATGAGTGGGGTTACATCCATCCACTTTTAACATCTGTTTACAGCTGATGGAGAAATCGAAAGGAAGTTTCTATTAGCTAAATTCCTTGTTGGTTTTGTTAAGTAATATTCTTGGGTTTATTTGACCATTTCAAACATAAGAAAATTGGGAAAACATTAAACTAACACTAGACAGTAGACACTTCCATTTTTCTTTCAAATTTTGTACTTAAGTGATAAACTAATTATGCATCATGAATCTAATACAAGTTGAGAACAACACTACATGAAACCAACGTATCGTTATGGAATAATCGTGATGATCAACGGCTCACTCGTAGGCTAAGATAACTGATAATCAAGTATAATATATTAACGATGAACAATGTACCCACCAACGAAAACAAGTCAAATAGAGATGAGATCGAATGGAAAATGTAGGTGATGTTCCCCAGAAACAAACTTAACAGAGAATGAGTTCTAACTAGGTATTCACCATAACACCAAGTGATGGATCCTTGTGCATATGAAGTTTTACCTTATAATCATCGTCCTAAATGAATGATATTTCATGTCATTTTTTGGTCCAACTCATTAAATTACTAAGAATTACTAAATATGAGTACCTAAAGATGGACCAAGTGGAATAGAAGCATTTTTTTATTGTGTATGTGGAACTAGCTTCACTAACATTAGTCACCATCCTTGCAAAAGAGGTGATTCACGTCATTCAAGCAAACCGATGATCAGAAGATCAAATTTATACATAATATTAAAATTTTTATAACACAATTTGTTTAATACATCGTTTTTTAATATTTCATTATAAATATTAAAAAATACATTCTAACTTAGTGTTTTTAGTGGGGCCATTTTGACCCGTTTGACCAGTTGGGCTGTAATTCAATTGTGCAATGGTGCTTCTAAGCATGTATTTAACTCTTTTCTGTACGATGAATGCTCCTTGTTTGCTTGCATATTAAGACCACCCAAACAAGGTAAACAGTTACTCTTGTTTTGGCCTATGGAGCCTCATTTGACAATGTTGAATTGATCGGCCTAGAATCACCTGCTTGAATAACTTACAAAGATTCCTCTCTAAATAGCACTAAATGCAAACCTATCGACGACACCATCCTAATAAAATGGAATGGAAGCTCCACAGACTTAGAGTGAAGCACATATTCTCCTTCTTCAATAGCCGCATCCATGGATGCTAAGATGGCACTATCCGGACAAGTAACACATCACACTACTTATACATTGCCTTTGGCATTTCCAATTACATTTGCACCATCGAAAAAGTTCCCACTAGCACTACCACAAGTGTGGATCCCATGTCCCTCCACATCAAGAGGTGAACCTTAAGGACTCTCAGTAAACTCCCTTGCTCCAATCAGTTTGTTGTGACACCCACGAACTTCACATTTGCCTTTCCATTTTGTGAGAGGAGGGACTCCTGCATCATTAAATGAACGATATCCTGGTGTAATCCAAGTGTCTAAAACTCCGATTATTATTCCCTTTCCATAGTTTGATCCTTTCTAGAATTCTAAATTTTGATGCAAACCCAAGAATTTCAGTTTATGCATTGTATGTAGATACAAATAACATATAATGAAAAAAGAAAAAGGGAGTCATTATACCAAATTACATGGTATCAGAGAAACCCTAATCCTCTCCTAACCCTAATCCTCTTCTCCTCTCCTAACCCTAATTCTCCCCTTCCGGCCGGCGACCTGCTGCCGTCGCCGCCGTTCTGCTGCCGCCACCGCTACATCTCCCTCTCTGATATCTCCCTTTCTGCCGCCTAAAACAACCCTAAATCGCCGCCCTCATCGTAGAATAACCACAGCCGCCGCCTGAATCTTCTCTAAACCGCCGCCGCCGCCTGAAAGACAACCCACAGCCGCCGCATAAATCAACCCTAAACCATCGTCGCCGCCTGAAAACCCTAGGCGCCGTCGCCGCTTTCTTCTTCCTCTTCACAGCGCCACCACCTAAATACTCCACCGCCTGGTAAACCCTAACCGCCGCCGCCTCTATAACCTGTTCAGGCGCCGATCGCAAACCAACAACCCTCTGAAAACCCTAGCCGCCGCTTCTGTTATCTCTGGTCTACTCGACTTCTACACCGCCGCAAACCGCCAACCGCCGCCTTCTTTTTCTCCCAAACCCTTCGCAGCCACCTCGCCTGAAATCCTTTCTGCCGCCTCCCCCTCTCGTTGGCTCCTCCTCCTCTCCCTCTCTGTTCTTCACGATTCCTGCATCAAAACCCTAATAGCCACCGCCCGCCTGAAACCCTAACCCTTAGATCAGCGCCGGCTTCTCCTCAGATCTGCGACCGCTGCTCTCTCCGGTCACGCCGCTCATATAACCCCTAATCGCTGCCGCCAATCGCCGCTAAACCAACCAAAACTGCCCTCCCTTTTTTTAAAATTTCTAATATGACAGACACACAACAACCACTGCCTACATCCGCACCACCACCCTTCCAACATGGTTACTGGACTTCTGTTCCATACACCCCTCACGCTACTGCTCTTCCTCAAGCTTTTAGCACGACGACACTGCAACCACCCTCCCCGGGTGAGGATTCTGGATGGTACATGGATACGGGCGCTACTTCACATCTCTCGGCAGGTACAAGTAATCTTACTACTGTCTTTAATCATAATACATTAATTTCATCTATACTTGTTGGCAACGGAGCATCCATTCCTGTTACCAATACTGGTCATAGCATCTTGTCATCTTCCCCTCGTCCCCTACACTTAAAACATGTTCTTGTCACTCCCCAAATTGTTAAAAACCTTATCTCTGTTCGTCGTTTTACTCGTGACAATAAATGTACAGTTGAATTTGATGAGTTTGGTTTTTCTGTGAAAGATTACATGACCCGGAAGCAACTCCACCGCTGTGATAGCATTGGAGACTTGTATCCGTTCACCACCACCACCCAGCTTGCATTTCTTTCCTTTAGTCATTCCACGTGGCACCAACGACTCGGCCATCCTGGCGAGGACGTGCTACATCGCCTTGTTTCTTGCAATTTCATTCGTTGTAATAATACAAAGCCTTTGACTTTGTGCCATGCTTGTCAGCTTGGCAAACATGTTAAGCTTCCTTTTATTTCTTCCAATACTGTAATTGATAATGCTTTTGATATAGTTCATTCCGATTTATGGACTTCTCCAATTCCGAGTGTCAGTGGTTTCAACTATTATGTTATCTTTCTTGATCACTATTCTCACTTTCTTTGGGTTTATCCACTTAAGCGAAAATCAGAAGCGTTTTCAAAATTTCTTCAATTTCGGGCATATGTGCAAACCCAATTCAATAAACAAATAAAAGCTTTCCAATGTGACCATGGCGGTGAATTTGATAACTCCCAACAACACACCTTGTTCAAAAATAATGGCATCCAATTTCGTTTTTCATGCCCAAAAACTTCTCAACAAAATGGGAAATCTGAACGCATGATTCGCACAATTAACAATCATATCCGCACCCTCCTCTTCCAAGCCTCCATGCCTCCTAATTTCTGGGTCGAAGCCCTATTTATGGCTGTTCACTTACTAAACATTCTACCCTCCTCTGCAATCAATAATGAAATCCCTTTCACTAAACTATTCAACAAACAACCAATCTTCAACCATCTTCGAATTTTCGGCTGTCTATGTTACCCGCACACCTTCCCCTCTCATAAATTACAACCTCGCTCCACCCCTTGCATCTTTCTCGGCTACCCCACTGATCATCGTGGTTATCGTTGCTTTCAACCTACCACCAACGAAGTCATAATCTCTCGTCACGTAACCTTTGATGAATCTCAATTTCCATACACCTCACTTACCTCTACCCCCCCCATCGTACTCATTTCTCGATAATCCTTCCCCTATTGCTCGTACCATTCTCACCTCTCCTCAAAGCACTCCACCCCCGCCTCCCACAGTCATACAACCTTCTACATCCCCTAATGTTGAAACTCCTCCCACCAATTCTCTCAATCACTCTCCAACTCAAACTCAACTCAACCCAACTTCCCCTTCTTCATCTACTCAACCTGAAACCACCCTACCCCCACCTCTCGCAAACCCCTCTCACCCCATGGACACCCGCTCTCGATCCGGCATTCATAAACCCGTTCAGCGTCTGAACCTCCTTGCTTCTCACATTGCTCCCCTCCCTACTTCTCATATTCAAGCTCTTCAAATTCCCGATTGGCACAATGCTATGACAGATGAATTTAATGCATTAATTAAAAACAGTATGTGGAAACTTGTACCTCGGCCAAAAGGTGTTAATATAGTTCGCTCCATGTGGTTATTTCGACATAAATTCAATGCAGATGGCTCCCTTAATCGCTACAAGGCTCGGTTGGTAGCCAATGGTCGAAGTCAACAACAGGGTATTGATTGTCACGAAACATTTAGCCCTGTTGTCAAACCAGCCACCATACGTACCGTTCTGAGCATTGCGGTATGTCACAACTGGCCCATTCACCAACTTGAAGTAAAAAATGTCTTTCTCAACGGGCATTTATCCGAAACTGTATACATGCATCAACCCCCGGGATTCAAAGACATCACACATCCTGATCATGTCTGTCTGTTGCAGAAATCATTATACGACCTCAAACAGGCCCCACGGGCATGGTTTCAACGATTTGCGAATTTTGCCACTCGCATTGGCTTCTCTCACAGCAAAACCGATACCTCTCTGTTTATTTTTCGTCGGGGATCCGATATTGCATACTTGCTAATCTATGTTGATGACATCATTCTCACTGCTTCCTCTTCACCTCTCTTACAGAAAGTTATTGCTTTACTTCATCGTGAGTTTTCTATGACCGATCTTGGTCCACTTTGTTGGGTACAATTATAAGTAGAGTTGAAAACAATATTTTGTAATAGTTCAGGGGAATTTATTGTAAATACACAATAGTTATAGTGTGTATATAAATAGAAGTAGTATATGTATTTTATAAGTGATCGGACAAGAATAAAAAGTGGATACGGATCTAGAGAGAGAATAGAAGTTTGCTTTGCAAGAAAGCCATGAACCAAATGTAATATTCTTCTCTTAATCATTCAATAGATTGTGTTAGATTGTTATAATTGTTCATATATTGTTTAATGTTGTTATGAATTGCTAGAAATATGAATTCACAATTGGTATCAGAGCCTAATATGGATTAAATTGATTGAATTTTGAATCTGAATTTTCATTTTTTTCGAACACTGTTCCATCAAGTTTTTCGAAAACAGAAAATTAATTGAGGTTTTTGATTTTGTGGATGAGTTGAAGTGAAAATTGGAACGAAGGTGGAGCATTTAAATTCGAATCTATTGTGATAAACATCATATTTTAATTCCAAACACACAAGATTTAATTTGGATTTTACTGAATTTTTGAAAAAGTGTGTGTTCTTGAGGTTTTTGATCGATTTTTGGATTTTAATCTGAAATTAGCCAAAGTTGTTTTTCAAAAAGTGTTTGTGTGTGAAAACCGCAGGTTCGATTTCAATCTGAAATCAATTCGTGAATTTTTGTTGAAAATTGTCATTTTGAACTTGATTTTGATCAGTTCCTGTTCAAACTCGGGCAACACTGAATTCCTTGTTTTAATCGAGTTTGATCAAGTTGTTATTCGAGTTTGTTTGTGTTTCATTCGAGTTTTATGTATGCTTCATTCGAGTTTTATCCTTAACTGATCGAGTTGGATAAAGAGTTAATCGAGAAACTTTATGTTTCATTCGAGTTGATCAAAGCATCAATCGAGAAACTTCATGTTTCATTCGAGTTGATCAAAGCATCAATCGAGAAACTTCATGTTTCATTCGAGTTGATCACAGCATCAATCGAGAAACTTCATGTTTCATTCGAGTTGAGCACAGTGTAATTCGAGTTGAATCATTCTTCATTCGAGATTCAATAAGCTTCATCCGAGTTTTATACTTAATCAATCGAGTTTTATACTTAATCAATCGAGTTTCATACTTAATCATTCGAGTTTTATCATTCTTCATTCGAGTTTCAGTCATAACCATTCGAGTTTCATTCTTTTATCATTCGAGTTTGACTATATGACCTATTCTGCTTAAATTGACCATAACTTTTGACTGGAACATAGTTAGAAGGCCTACCATACGTCAAATCGAAGCTTGAAAAGAGATCTAAATTTTCGAGGCCCAATTCCACTCCAGAAAAAAGTTACGGGCATTTTTCTACAGAAAAATGCCCGTAATTTTCGAGGCCCAATTCCACTCCAGAAAAAAGTTACGGGCATTTTTCTACAGAAAATCTAAAATTTCAACGTCAAAAAGTCATTTCCAAGCTGATTTTTCACAAGTAATCATTTTTAGATATAATTCTCAAAGTTTTATCAGAATTCACTCATTTTTCCATAAAAGATCTTGGAAGATTCAATTTCAAGCAATTCAAAATGGCATATGAACAACTTTCAAAATCTGAGCTGATCGCCAAACTTACTGAATCTGAAAAGATTCGTAAGAACAATTACGACATTCTTGTTCAGTTAAATACTGATAAACATTTGGCGTTACGTGACGTACAAATACTGAATGAAGAAATTCAAAACTTAAAAGAAAAACAAAACTCTGAGAGTTGTGCTCATCAATTGAAAATATCTGAATTACTTAAAGAACTCGATGAGCTGAAACAAGAAAATTTTCAGAATGCAACTCAACTGAAATATCTTTTGCCTGAAAGATCTGATCTTTACAAGAAAGTTCAGGATCTTGAAGATACACTTTGTAAGACAAAACCAACTGATCAGAATTGTATTTTAAACAAAAATGAAGAAATTTTTGCTCTTCAACAAGAGTTGTCTTTAACTAAAGATTTGATTGAGAAGGAAAGACATGAGTTCTTACTTAAAGAACAAGATTTTAAATCAAAATCTGAATTGTTTGAAGATGAAAGACAAATGTTCTTAATCAAAGAACAATCTTTTAAATCTGATTACCAATCATTTGATCATGACAGAAATTCAAATTTAGTCATTATCAAAAGTTTGGAAGATCAGATACTTCATCTTACAAAACAATTACATGTGTTTACTTCATCAACTGAGTCAAAGGTTAAGACCCCTTCTTCAGTGTGTTTAAAATCCAATGTTAATCACTCTGGTTTGTCTTCTGAAAGTGAAGTGAATCTAACTAACTCTGCTAAGTTTGATTCTTCTTCAGATCTTAAACTTAAGTATCTGTTAAAGATACACAGCGGCAAAGATAAAATTGTTGAACAACTTCCGGTCAAGATTTACACATGTGAATCTTCGAAGTCAAATTTTCTTAAAGTTTCTGAAAATACTGGTCATTCTAATCAGAAAACAAATTCACAGAAAAATACCAAGTATTATCAGAAACATGCAAGAACCGGACAGTTTTTCAAAAAGAAGAGTTCGCAAAAGTCTGATCATTCAAATTCAAGTTTCTTTAGAAATTCAGATATTCAATTTTCTCATACTCAAAGAAATTTGTTTTTTGCGTTTGAAAGAGAAGCTGATAGTTATAACATGCATAGGGTACCTAAACCCAAGTACAAGTGGGTACCAAAACCTGTTTTGAAATGGGTACCCAAGAGCGCTAACAAGTCTGGATCCAAATCTGTTTGGATACCAAAGACATCTTAAATTTTGCAGGTTATAGGTTTCTTATCATTCCAGATAAGGACCCGTTCTTCATTTCAAGAGGCTCTTGATTAATTCAGATCAAGACCCGTGCTTCAACTCAAGATGGTTTCTAGTTCAATTCAGACTAGAACCCGGACTTCAATGAACCAGAGACAATGGTTTTCAGTTACTTCAGACTGAAACCCGAGCTTCCTTGACATATGGCTTCTAATCACTTCAGATTAGAACCCGAGTCTGAAAGACAAATATTTCTGGAATTCCTGCCCTGAATTCAACTCTTAAGCTGCATTGATTTAGAGGGAGTTTTATTTTTATAATTTTTTGCTCCTGATTTCATTTCTATGAGTTGACTAACTGTGTGTGCTTATTTCCAGGGGGAGTTTCAGACGCACTTTGACGATGACATTTTTCAAAAACGGTGTGTGATTTTTCACGAAAATATTTGATACACACATAAAAAGAGTTTTTGAGCTGAAAAGAAATTTTTTTTATGAATCTCTGAATCTATCATTGAGATTAATTGATTGATCTAATCTCTTTGATTTTCATAATCTCATTTCTTCTGAGATTCTCTTTGTTACAATGCTTCCAATTTATACTGGATTCTCCTGTTATCTCCCATGTGCTAATTCTTTCAAGAAAATCTTATTCTTTTCATATCATATATCAGATTTTCCATTTCATTCTGATATCTCCCAAAATTATCTGCATATCATCTCCAATACCATATAAGTTGGATTTCATCATATCTCATGACCTTTCAAAGCTGAAAATTTTTCTGCTGACTCCGATTATGCACCAATCTGAGTGAAAGGCATAAATTTCGCTTCTATGGTCTATCCAGAACCGGAAGACCTACCCAAGGAGCAAACCATCTATAGTTTGTGTGGGTGAGGGTTCTTTAGGTTTATTAGTTGAGAAGTGTCAGTTATCACGGGATACTGACAGGGTCGAGCAGAGGTAAAATGTAAATGAGAGGGATATTAAAAGGAGATGGTGGTGCATCAGATCATGCTTTTCTCATAAAGCTGACTGAATTTAATTCTGAAAAGTGAGCTGGAGGGAGCTAGGTTGAAAAATGCTGAGAGCTGAGAGTTGAGAAAGGATTTGAAGAAAAGATAATCCTATCCTACACTGTGTCTGCTGGGTAAACCACATAATCTATCAAGCCCTAGGCGACTTGATATTGAAAAAGACGTCATGGACCCAATGACGCATGCACTTAACCCCACCAACTACTCAGTTATCTCTCAAAAGATTTCTGCTTCAATAATCACGGAGATATAGCACATTTCTATCGATATATCATTTGGATATTATTGATATTGAAACAAGGAAGACAGTTGCTCCGGTCTCCAATTTCATTTGATGCACATTGTGTCTAGAGCTAATTATATACACTTTTAGGACACATCGAGTCTAACAGTCTGCGTGACTATAAACTGCTAGTCCAAAGTGACTAAGCCGGAACAAATAAGAGTGATTCTTTCATGATAAAGGATTTCACGATGACTATTTGGAAATCCTACCAGTGTTAACATCACGCCAGCGCTGAAAGTAGGTCACATAGATTTTGTCTATTGTGCAAACAGGAATCCTATGTGGACCTGGACTTTTTTTCTCACAAAATGAATGTGTTTCATTTTCCCCAAAGTTGTAAAGCTTTGTTTTGTTCTAAAAAGATATAATATCAATTCGAGGGGGAGTGAACTTTTTGAGGGGGTGAGATAAATCTGTTTTGTATAGGGGGAGAGATGTCAGTGTAAGGGGAGAAAATCAATTTGTAATAATTTCTTGTTGAATTTCATCTACTGTATATTCAATGCATTAATGTATCTGAATACTTTGCATGCTGTTCATATTTCTTATGATCATCATGAGGGGGAGAAAAGCTAGTTTTCAGAGACAACTGTTGAGTAGATTGAAGACGATTGCTACATCATCTCAAGACAATTGATCAAGAAAGAGATTTAATAGCTATTCATGATTCAAGGGGGAGTGTCCTATCAAGAAAAGAGAAGATCAGAAAAGAAGAGATGAGAAGATCAAAGAGAGACAATAAAGAAGAAGTTTCTAAATCAGAAGATTCAGAGATCATAGAAAAGAAGAAGATTCAAGATAAGAATTAACCTGAACAGAGAACTTTAAATGAAAAATTGTTTTCATCTCTAAGGGGGAGATTGTTGGGTACAATTATAAGTAGAGTTGAAAACAATATTTTGTAATAGTTCAGGGGAATTTATTGTAAATACACAATAGTTATAGTGTGTATATAAATAGAAGTAGTATTTCTATTTTGTAAGTGATCGGACAAGAATAAAAAGTGGATACGGATCTAGAGAGAGAATAGAAGTTTGCTTTGCAAGAAAGCCATGAACCAAATGTAATATTCTTCTCTTAATCATTCAATAGATTGTGTTAGATTGTTATAATTGTTCATATATTGTTTAATGTTGTTATGAATTGCTAGAAATATGAATTCACACACTTAACTACTTTCTTGGAATATCAGTGGTACGTTCAGCTTCAAATCTCTTCTTGTCTCAATCTAAGTATGCTTTGGAAATTTTAGAACGGGCTCACATGGCTAACTGCAACCCGTGTCGCACACCGGTTGATAGTGACAGCAAACTAGGACCTGAAGGCCCCCCCGTGTCTGATCCAGTTCTTTATCGTAGCCTTGACGGGGCCCTTCAGTACCTCACATTCACTAGACCGGATATTGCTTATTCAGTTCAGCAGCTATGCCTCTACATGCATGACCCTCGTGAACCACACCTTAATGCTATGAAACGTGTCTTGCGCTACATACGTGGAACAATTGACCTTGGGCTTCAGCTTTTCCGTTCAACCACCTCCCAGCTAACTGCTTACACTGATGCTGACTGGGCAGGCTGTCCGGCTACTCGTCGATCCACATCTGGTTATTGCATGTTCTTGGGTGATAATCTTCTCTCTTGGTCCACCAAACGCCAAGATACCACATCCAGATCTAGTGCCGAAGCAGAATACAGAGGTGTTGCTAATGTTGTTACTGAACTCTCTTGGGTACGGAATCTTCTTTGCGAACTTCACTTTCCCCTCCAAACGGCTTCCATAGTCTACTGTGACAATGTCAGTGCCGTATACATGTCAGCAAATCCAGTACAGCATCAGCGAACCAAACACATTGAGATTGACATTCATTTTGTTCGTGATAAAGTCACTACCGGTCATGTTCGCGTTCTACATGTGCCGTCTAGATTTCAGTATGCCGATATATTCACTAAGGGTCTTCCGTATCAGCTATTTGCAGACTTTCGTTCCAGTTTGAGTGTTCGTTCTCCCCCTCAAACTGCGGGGGACTATTAACGGACTTTTATAATATATGTTATTTAGTATTTTGGGTTCAGGCCCATTATTCCTTTTGTATCATTTATATGATTGTTGATAATGAAAAAAGAAAAAGAGAGTCATTATACCAAATTACAGATACGAGTCCATCCATACTTTTCATTGCTTTTACATGATCTACAGACAGCTTGGCTGCAAACCAGTAAACTCATTGTGATATGCATGAATCATGCCCACTGCTCACTGTTAGAATATAATCATACCAAATTAGATTGTCATCGGATTAGCAAACTCTTTTCCATTAGCCATCAAAGGAGTTTAAGGGGACGTTTAGTACAATGGAATGTAATGAAATTATATGAGATTTACATGTATTTTTATTATGTGATGAGAACATTGATACTCAATGAGAGGCAGTAGAGAATTGAGGTTTAGTATAAATTTCATTTCTCTTATTTCATTCACAACATGAGAGAATCAAAACAATCGAAAGGGAATAAAGATTTAATAGTTTTTCCCTTCAATTCTACTGTAAACTCTATTTATTGCAACTAAAATTGATTGAAAAAGCTTCAAAGTTTCAACTCATTTCATTCCACCACACATTTCACACCACGCCATGATTATCGAAGAATTTAGTGTATATCTCATGCGATATCCAAAGATTTTATATATAGCATAGAGGGGACTATTTTGGAGAGAGCTTCATTGTGCAAAATAATGATGTTTGGCCTTTTCAACATTTCCTTTTGGATTATGAGAAATGGCTGAGCTAATTTCATCTTCTTACACTGAAGGACTAAGTAGGTTACTTTCATACTTCGATATCACCAAAAAAAGGCATTTAATTGTTTCCTTTAGATATTGGCAAAAAAAAAAAAAAAGAAAAAAAGATTTTGATCTATGAAATGGTTATTCTGCAAGAATTGTAAACCGAGCATTACATAAGTCTCATGAGGTAGCGTATACAATGCCGCTGCCGTGTGTTTTAGATGGTGTCGTATATTTGCGTCTGTCTAAAGGTATGTTTGATAAAACTAGCTGTAGCTTGGTATTTTTAAAAGAGGTAAAACTTTTAGTAGATGTAGCTTTTTAAAAGAGTCGGAGCTTTTAGTTTTATAAATGTGTTCAATAAAAATAGTTGTAACTGTAGTTTTTATATTAAATTACGTAAAATGACATTAATATTAATTAACGGTGGTAGTTTATGATTAATAGGAGGGTAAAAAAGCAATTATGTTTAACCAAAAGCTCCAGAGCTTTTCAAACACTACTTCTACTAGCGTTTTATAAAAAGACTTTTACGTTTTCCTTCCAAACAAGGCTTTTAATTTTTAGTAGAATTTTTTAAAATCAAAGGCTCTTAAAAATTCTCTACCAAACATAGCCTAGTTAAAAAAACATAATGGTTCGTTTTATTTTATCAAAAAGTTGAAAATCAAAAGATTTCATATAATAATCAGAAATAAACAATGATATATCATATACTCGTAAACATAAATAAATATCCAAAGTAAATATAAAAATAATTTTAAATCTTAAGAAAAAAATAAAATCGCAAATAAATAGTTTTAATATAATTAAAAGATTATCAATAATAATACTAACAACAACAACAACAACAAAATTTAATGGAGGACTTAATCGAAAAAGTTTTATAATTTGATGATTTTTACAAATTAGGTTTAAGCATATTAACCTGTTATAACATGTTAACTGGTGAATTTAAAAGCTTTAAGCAGTGTGGGGATTTATCAGAAAAGAATGAAATGGAGACTTAATCGAAAAAATTTTATACATTAAGGGTTTTTGCATAATTTTTCCTTTTTTATTTGCATTGACTTTTGAACAAGATTATTTTTTTGTTGGGATAAACCGGATTTTTGGCTGGATAATCAACCGGTTAAAATACATATAAATAACTGATTTTGAACTGTACTATTTTTATAATATGATATTTTTATGTATTTATAATCAAATATAATATAAAACATATTTGATTCGAGTAAAACTATATTCATTTGGAGTTTTATTATGTTAATTATAGTTAGAAGTTATAAATGTATAATTAATTAAAAAGCTTAATTTTATTAAAAATAAAAGACCAGATGAAACATGTATATAAAACATGATAAAAAACGTCAAACCCAAAATAAACAAAAAAAGATTTAAAAAATGGAATTTTTTTTATTAAAAATTAGATTTTTAATATCTGAAACCGGTTATGTAGGTTATATTTTATTAGGTTCAAAACTCGTTAAGATCTGAACTGAGAAAGGTTTTTTTTGACAAATTTAATCCGATCCGGATCAGTTATGATCCGACTTTTATACATTTACAGCCTGATTCATGTTAACAAATTGGGCCTATAAGCTCTGAATTTGATTATTAGTAATGTAAAATCCTTATTTCTAGAATTTTGTGTAATGGAATAATTAGATTTTAATTTGTATTTTTAATGACTGATATTCTTTTAGTTAAATCCAGACAATATGAGTTGGAAATTTTGTATGAATTATGGAACTTAAATTGAATAAAAATAAATGATGATGGATCATCATTGTTGTTAGTGCGAAAATTCAAGAAAATAGATATTTAAAAGCTGAAAGTCGAGTGATGTTAAAAATAATTGGTGAAAATAATTAAGATTTGAGATGATAAGATGTAGAAGTATAAGTTAATATGATATTTTTTATATATTGCAAACTTAGGAATATGTCAAAGTAAAAAAATGTAGATTATAAACAACTACCTTCTCTCTTTAAACCCATGTGTCATTCATCTCACGGCCTCTCTCTCACTCTAAAAATCAAAGTCAAGATTTTGTTGGAATTTAGTTCTGAAATTCTGGAATCAAGTAGTTTGAAGAAAGCTATAACTACTACAAAACTGATTTGAGGTAAAAATCGTTAAATTTGCTAATTCATACATTATTGGGTTCGGTTTTGGGCAAAAACCGAATGGTAGATTGGTGTCGATTATGTTGTTGCATGTATTTTTCAATTTGAAAGTTAAAATCGAGTCCTAGGCTATATATATATATATATATATATATATATATATATATATATATATATATATATATATATATATATATATATATATATATATATATATATTTAGGTTCAAGTGAGTACCACCCATTATGCAGCGCACCAGAAGGTACCACCCTTAAAAGTAATTTTTTAGAAATTTTTTTTCATGAACATGTTCTAATTAACATTACACAGATCATATGTGAATTTCACGCAAATCCGAACACTCTAAGTGCATGAAAACACGCATCACATAAATGCGCGTTCACATGTCTTCAAAATTATGTAAGTGTGTGTTCACATCATTTTTTAGGAGCTAGGAGATGTGAATGTATGTGAAATTTACATACGATCTTCATAATGTTAATTAAAACATGTTTATGAAAAAAAAATTTTAAAAAAGTTTTTTTAAAGGTGGTACCTTCTGGTGCGCTGCATTTGGGTGGTACTCTCTCGAACCATATTCTATATAGATATATATATATATGTATATATATATGTATATATATATATGTATATATATATATATGTATATATATATATATATATGTATATATATATGTATATATATGTATATATATATATATATATATATATATATATATATATATATATATATATATATATATATATATATATATATATATATATATATATATATATATATAGAGAGAGAGAGAGAGAGAGAGAGAGATTTGGGTTCAAATGAGTACCACTAGTTTTGCGGAGTACCGGAGGTACCTCGCTTAAAATCATTTTTTTGAAATTTTTTTTCATAATCATGTTTAAATTAATAATATAAGACTACTTGCAAAAAATCACACCTAAACACACACTAGAACTATGTGAAACGTGTGTGTTCACATGAACTGCACTGTTGTGAACGTGTGTTCACAACTAAGCAAGTTCACATGAATTTTTTCACGTTCACATGACTTTTAAGATGATAGAAAGTGCAAATGTATATAATTTTTTACGAATAGCCTTATATTATTTGTATCTAAATGAATATGAAAAAAAATTCAAAAATAAAATAAAATTTTCGGAGCAACTTCACATCTGAAATCCGTGTGTTCACAGATACTCACGGTACTCTGCATTTTTTAGATACTCACACGAACCATATTCCATATATATATATATATATATATATATATATATATATATATATATATATATATATATATATATATATATATATATATGTATATATATATATATAGGGGTGGGTTCAATGGAAAACCACTATGCACCTGAAAACTATGGAAACCTACGCATACCGTCCGATTTGGTGCATTTCATGAAAAACGCGGTGGCATGATCGTAAATAAGGTGATGCATCACGCAGGATTTTGATGCATCACGTGGAAAATTTGATGCATCGCGCGGGATTTTTATGCATTGCGCGGGGAATTTGATGCATTTGTGGTGGTGCAGTGCTGTTTTCACAAGTTTTCAGGTGCATGGTGGTTTTCCATTGAACTCCCCTATATATATATATATATATATATATATATATATATATATATATATATATGATATGGATCACGTGAGAAGAAAGTTTCGGTGCGAATAGGTGAGAAGAATTATAGACCAATCATTTACTTCCATAAATAAATTGATGTAATAAAAGAAATTTTGATTTTTGGAAACAATGTAATTGAATGAAGGGTATATTAGTCCAAAACATATAATTTACATGTTAAATCTATCTTTTAATAACTTTAGTATTTTAAAACCATCAACCCAATTATATTTTGATTTAATAACCATTGTTCAATCAACACGATGCTGCAATAACTATTGAATTGAAGTAATATTTTGATTCACTAACCATTGATTCAACATACGATCCATTTCTTTTTCAAAAATAATAATCCAATGTTTAAAACCATGATACACTAAATTTAAATCATAAATTCAACAAATTTACAACATCGATTCAATAACTTTATAATGAATTCACACATAATTATGAGCAAATTCATATTGATACACTGCTTTAACAATACAAAATCATTGATTTAAAAGAACGAAATACATTAATTCATTATCATAAAACATTGACTTGATAACACAAAGTACATTGATTCAGTTACCATAAACGTTGATTCAATAGACTAACAAAAAAACGGAATCAAAATTTAAACTAACTGATTCACTGATTCTTGAAGACAAAACATACACTGATTCAGTGATTTAGACAATAATTCATTAAAATTACAATATCGATTCAATAAATTTACTACATTAAAATCATACACATCTATAAACAAAATAACAAAAGGTATCAATCCATTACCATGAATTAAGTTATCAACGTCGGAGGATACAGAGACGGGATTGTGAACGAAGAAAACAAACGACGAGAGAGAATGACTGAGTACGACGTAACAATCAATCCATTACCATGAATTGGTAGTTCAAATCATGATAAGATTACAATTGACCCTAAAAGTTGGCACAATAATTGGAGATTTCTTTCCTTATTAATTGTTTGTTAAAATACATATTATATATCTCCGTAAAACTAAAATGTTTTTAAAATGTAATAATAATAATAATTTGACTCATTTACCCCTAATCTTAATTAACTAAATAATGACATGTGACACTCTATTGTTTCTTCTCACCCTTCTCACATTAAAGATTTTCTCACATGATCCAACCTCTATATATATATATATATATATATATATATATATATATATATATATATATATATATATATATATATATATATATATATATATATATATATATATATATATCAACTCCTGATTCAACTCCTAGGTAGATTTCAATCTTAACTATGTGTTTTTAGTGTGGGTGTGCGACGCACAGTGTAAAATACGACCTGTTATGGTCTGATTTTGGGCAAATATTGTTAAACTAATATTAAATAAGATGTTATAAGGGTATTTTGGGTTGTGTACCGATTGATTTCACTCACAGGATTAGTACAAATGATTGAGTTAAAAATTGAAAAAGTTATGAACCGCCAAAATGCACAACTTTTGTCAACATTTTTCAAATGTAAAACGTCATTTATTTTTCAAAACCTAAAAACACTGTCAATTTTCAAACATAAGCATAATCAATTGTGTTACATGGTCATCAATATTTTAAATACATGGTCTAGTTAACTAATAAATATTTATAGTGTATTCCATGTCCATGGAAACTTCAAATTCATTATCAATTTTTTTTTATATAAGTGACAATAAAAAAAAAAAGTAGATAATCCATGGTCGTGAAAACTTCAAATCCATGACCAATTTTTTTTTTTTTTTATCTAACAATTGAAAAAGGTAGATATATCATGTTTATGGAAACTTCAAATCCATGAAGTTACTAAGTTTGAGTATCCTTCCATGGGGAGGAAACCCAAATTTTCATCAATGGCATTAAAGAATCTTGACAAAAACGTGTTAGTTTTGGAAAATCTTGACAAATACTTGTTGATTTAAATGATTGATGAAGCTAGATTTGATTTAGTCGTATTCAAAGGTTTACAATCGGTTTCAATGGGTGAGGACTGGTGGATATATATGTGAGCATGAGATTCGAAGGCTATTAGAGAAATCTTGTTTTGCATTGAATCGAAGAAGCTTATCGAGAAATCCGAGTTGTTGTTGCTGCATACGAGGAGATCGTGGTTCGTTTTCAAAACTGAATGCAAGAGATACATGTTGAAGGGTAGGTAATTAGACTAAATGCAAAATGAGAGTAGTTAAATAAAAAAATGTAGAATTAAATGGTGGAATGGATGTAAATTGTATAATCAAGAACAATGTTCATGTTCCCATGATGAGCATGAAGGGAGTGGTGATGGATTAGATAATTGGTAAAATGAAAGGAGCCTTTTTTTTAAATTGTATATTGTTAAATGCCTTAAATATTCTTTTAATAACAACTAGTTAAGCAATCCACGTGTTATATAGGTATATTTAATAAAAAATTGTTTTTTCTTAAAAAAAATATATAAGACTAATATTATATAAATATATAAAGTATTGACACTAAAATAACATAAAATTTATTAAAGTCATATTATATAAAATTCAAATTGTTATAAGCTATTTATATTAAACAAATAATCAATATAAGAAAATGATTATACTTATAACTAAAAACATTTTTTTAATATTATAACATTATAATGTATCGATTGTATGATCCATTATTATATATTGTATTGTTATATTCAATATTTATATATAATTTTAATTTATAGTAATAAATAATTTCATATTACACTCTCATATATGAGAAAACTTGTATTTTTTTTAAAAAAAATGGTAACATAATTTTACATCAAAATCAATGAAAATAAAATTTAAAAATTAAAACATTTAATTATATTGACTTTGGTTAAATTAAATAGTAATTAGTATTTGTTTTACAAAAAGTAATTAAAAGAATAAATTGAAAGAGTTATATTATGAAAATTAGGAGGGAAAATAAAAATTTTGATTAGTTGAAATTTTGACATGTGTGACTAAAACATTTTGCTTTATTAATATATATAGATAATAAAAATAATAAAAAATTCATTAATTTAAGATTAAATAGGTGACATGTGAAAAAATATACCTTTTTGATTGACAAAAAAATATTCAATGACTTAAACAATCGAAGTTCCAAAGACTTAATCACGGAAATAAAGAAAATAGTTGGACTTAATGAGTGGGGTTACAACCATCCAGGGGCGGACCTAAAGGTCGGGTACGGGTGTCAAACGACCCCGATAACTTTTTTATATTACGTGTTATGTATATAATCGAAAAAATTTCGACCCCTATATTTTTTAAGTTTGAACCCCAATAACCTTGTTAGTTTTTATATATTTCATACATATAAAAAAATTTTGTTACAAAATATAAGAAAATATACTAAAACCTAATAGTTTGTTACTCATTTAACAAATAATTTAAAAGTACATGTGCATTGAACATTCATTTATTAGACTATTTCATTGTTAGACTGTGAAGACCACCCCTTACGGGGCAGTGCTCACCAGTCTAGGTCCCATAATATGCAATACGATATCAACCATACTAAGATAGGGTAATTAATTGCGGAATTAAAAATTACATGTACATTACAGATTAGGATTTAAGTTTACATATTTCAAAATAAAATTATAAAAGGGTAATATCTAATCTATTCATAACATCAATTATCACATCAAGTCTACCCAGAACCACCATATTAGCTGTCTTCCAATCAGTACCAGAAAGTTTGTTGAGTAGTGGTCTAAGAAAGCTTCAAAACTTGGATCTTGAATGACCTAAGTACTAGGTCCCGCAGGTGATTTTCCTTTGGCTTTTCCTGTAAAATTTTAAAGCAACATCTGTAAGCAAAGCTTAGTGAGTTTATAGATTTTCAATATTAACATGCGTGTCAAGCGGAGTCATAATTCTAAGCGTGATAAGTCTTGGCTGCCGCTACAGCCCTCATCATGATTGAGATATAGTATCTTAAGATCGGATGATGTTCAAACCACACTCACGCTTATATCGTGGGGATCAGCCACATACTGGGCTAGCTACCAGTAAGTCAACATGGCCGAACATCAGAGGTCATTACCAAGTTCGTGAGAACTGGTGGAATAGCCGGGTCTAGAACAATAGGCCATAAGGGCTAGTCAAGCTGAATAAATCTTATCAAGTCTGATCAATGAAGTAAGCATAAGTCTTAGGAGTCATGATAGCAACGAATCATAAAGCAAAGTCTGAAGCGCTAATAAATGCAATATGAAATGATAAGCAAATAACTATCATGATTCACTGGGCAACACCCATCCATGGTGTGCACAGGTCTCAATCCAGCTGATAAATGAATGTCAAATAATGTAACAGCATCAATATATCTCAAACGGATCTTTGCATGTTCAATTTGAATATCTATAACTCACAGGTCTGGGTCTTGGTCAAACAGATATATAAATCTGCCACCTGAGTTATCTCAGGATTTTGTCTTGTCAGTCTGTAATCTGTCAATTCTTTTCAAATCAGAGACCCGCTTTCAAATCTTTAAGTCTTTTAATCTTTGTTCAGAATATATATATACTAAACCTGTTCAAAGTCATCCATGATAATATCATGTCAATTTCATCATTATTATCATAGAATTTCATCATCTTTTGGTCATTAAAATCTGTAATCTTATCTGATTCTGATAACTTTCAGTTCATCAATCTTTATTCTTTTAATTCTCCAAATCATTCACTAAATATATATATCAAATTATATAGAATCGGGTTTCGGATCACCCAAATTCGGATTCATCCGGATTGGGGACCCGGATTCGGATCCAACCGAATTGGGCACCCGAATTCGGACCAGATAATTAATCCGAATTAGGACCAATCCGAAACGTAAGGTCCGAAATTAGGACACATCCGAATTCAAGATGTGACCGAATTTAGCATATCATCCGAAATGAACAAGGACCGAAATTAAGTATATCCGAAATATATATAAGAACCGAAAATGAAGCATTTCATCCGAATTCGGGTTTAACCGAATTCGGATCCATAGTCATCATAATTCCCAGAATTTTGTTCTTCATGTTCTTATATTTGTTCATACGGATTTTACATAAAATACACTAAACTCATTTTTAATCAACATGCAATGTTATATAAAGTTGTATCAACATTATTTGAGTATTTTTATACTAATTTCCTTATCATAAACACACTTATTTGATCAAGATCATCCAAAATATGATATTTTTGCCAAGAACATTATTTTTCATAAAAAATTCCGATTTCTACATAATTTGGATGATCCAAGCATCAAATTTTGTTTCTGTTTCATTTATTTGATTCAATTCATCATAATCTATCAAAATTTTACACATGCAACAACATTTTTCATAATTAAAATTTCTTGGTTTCGGTTTCTCATAATATCCGAACCAAGCTTCATATATTTAGAAATTTTAAACGATTGTTACCTCAAATTCTTGCTAATTGATGGTGTTTGATGATTGTTGTAACTCCCCTTGTCTTGATTCTTCAATTAATTGAACAAATCTTGAATTTCTTGGTAAGTTTTGTGAAATTGCCGTGAGTTTTAGAGAGAGATTAGAGAGAGAGAGTTATTTCTATTAAATGATGTTTTAATGATCATTAACCTAGTATATATATTTCATTTATTTACTTGTGTATTTAACCCACTAAACTTTTGTATTTTATATCTCTTTTATTTTACTTATCTTAATAATTCATAATCACTTATAATTTTTCATAACATATATAAATAATTTAAGTAAATAACTTCGAACTTAAATAACTTACTTCATAAATAATGTAATAAAATTACATTATTATCTCAAAATCAAATGTTTACATGCTTGACAAAAGTTAGGTTGTTACAGAATGGGCTCCACCACGCACAAACTTCGTCCTCGAAGTTAGCTAGATTCGAACAGACTGGGATAAGTAGCTTTCATGACATCTTTGGATTCCCAAGACTGATGCGAACCTTTGTGGTGTTTCCACAGAACGAGCACCATCTGTATCTCTTTATTTCTAAGTTTCTTAGTCTTCGAGTCCAAAATACGTTCTGGCTCTTCAACCACGCGAAGCTTCTCATCTATCTGTAGGTTAACGTGTGGTAACTGTACTTCTCTTTCGTCAGCTAAGCTTTTTCTCAAATGACTAACATGGAATACAGGGTGTATTCCAGCTAAGTCCGCTGGTAGATCAAGACGATAAGACTGATTTCCAATCTTTTCAATGATCTTGAACGGTCCGATAAATCTCGGAGCTAACTTGTTTCTTTTAATGAATCGCACCACATTCTTCATTGGGGATACTTTCAGCATCACCCAATCGTTAACTGCAAAACTGATTGATCTGTGCCGGTTGTCATAATATGACTTCTGCCTGCTTTGAGCTTCAAGAATATTCCTTCTGACAAGTTGAATCTTTTCATGAGTCAACTGTAGAAGGGCAGGACCTGCTATTGGTGATTCGCCTGTTTCGCGCCAACAGGTAGGAGTTCTGCACTTTCTTCCGTACAAAGCTTCAAAAGGGGCCATCTTGATTGTTGAATGATAACTGTTATTGTAAGAGAATTCGACCAATGGCAAATGGTCATCCCAGTTACCACCTAAATCAAGAATGCAGGCACGAAGCATATCTTCAAGAGTTAGAATAGTACGCTCACTCTGGCCATCTGCATTTGGATGATAAGCAGTACTCATGGATATCCGAGTACCCATCCCTTCTTGTAATGCCTGCCAGAATCTGGATGTGAAACGACTATCACGATCTGATACGATAGACTTTGGCACACCGTGACGAGAAATAATTTCTGTGATGTACAACTGTGCCAATCTATCCAGAGAATAAGTTTCTTTCATTGGAATGAAATGTGCTGATTTCGTTAAACGATCAACGACTACCCAGATAGAGTCGTGTTGTCTTTTGGTTTTCGGCAGCTTTGTGATGAAATCCATTGTTATATGCTCCCACTTCCATTCAGGAACTGGTAGTGGTTGCATATCCCCGAAGGGTTTCTGATGCTCTGCCTTAACCATCTGACAGACTTTGCAGCTTTCAACACATTTTCCGATGTCCTTCTTCATGCCTGGCCACCAGTAATCGGCTTTCAGATCAAAATACATCTTTGAACTGCCAGGATGAATAGATAACTTGGACTGATGAGCTTCGGACAGAAGAGTGCTACGAATAGAACCATATTTAGGAACCCATATTCGGTTTCCCTTGAGACAGTGAAGTCCCAAATGGTTCAGAGTCAGAAATTGTAGTTGCCCTTTTAGATTTTCAGAATCTATGTTCTCTTCTTTCAGCGCTTCAGTTTGAGCAATTCTGAGGTCTTCAATAAGATCAGAAGAGAATATTACAGGAGTTAAGGCATAGCAGCACTTTTCTGGATATACTTTTCTACTCAACGCATCCGCGACAACATTTGCTTTGCCGGGATGATATAAGATCTCGCAGTCATAATCCTTGATAAGCTCCAAGGATCGACGCTGTTTCATATTCAGATCTTTTTGAGTGAAAAGGTATTTGAGACTCTTATGATCGGTGTAGAGCTGACACCGAGTCCCATATAGATAGTGACGCCAGATCTTCAGTGCAAAGGTAACAGCAGCCAACTCAAGATCATGAGTTGGTGCACTTTTCTCGTAGTCTTTCAATTGCCTTGAAGCATAGGCAATGACTTTTCCCCTTTGCATTAGAACACATCCTAAGCCAGTACCAGATGCGTCGCTGTAAACGACAAAATCATCATTGCCTTCTGGCAAGGCTAGGATCGGCGCTTGAATCAACTTTTGCTTCAGAATATCGAATGCCTCTTGCTGTTTATCGGTCCAAACGAAAGGAGTATTCTTTCGTGTTAGCATTGTAAGCGGTACAGCAATCTTTGAGAAGTCCTTTATGAATCGCCGATAATAACCGGCCAATCCAAGGAAACTTCTGATTTCTGAGGCATTACGAGGCGTTTGCCATTTCTGAACGGCCTCGACTTTCGAAGGATCAACGGAAATTCCTTCGCCAGAAACAACATGGCCAAGGAACTGGATCTGTCTGAGCCAGAATTCGCACTTAGAAAACTTTGCATAGAGTCTTTCTTTTCTTAATAACTCTAGCAATTGTCGCAGATGAATAGAATGATCAGCCTCCGTTTTGGAGTAAATCAGAATATCGTCTATGAATACGATAACTGATTTATCCAACATTGGTCTGCACACGCGATTCATGAGGTCCATGAACGCCGCTGGTGCATTCGTTAATCCAAACGGCATTACGAGAAATTCGTAATGACCGTATCTTGTACGGAAAGCTGTCTTTGGAACATCTTCTTCTCTGACTTTTAACTGATGATACCCAGATCGGAGATCTATTTTCGAAAAGTAACTGGCTCCTTGTAACTGATCAAACAGATCATCGATTCTGGGCAGAGGATACTTATTCTTTATTGTAACCTTGTTCAACTCGCGGTAATCGATGCACATACGGAAGGTTCCGTCTTTCTTTTTAACAAATAGTACTGGTGCACCCCACGGAGAAGAACTCGGTCGGATAAATCCCTTCTCCAACAGCTCTTGCAGTTGCTTTGACATTTCCTGCATTTCTGCAGGTGCAAGTCTGTATGGAGCTTTTGCGATAGGAGCCGCACCAGGAACCAAGTCAATACTGAACTCGACTTGTTGTTCCGGTGGCACTCCGGAAATATCGTCAAGAAATACGTCTGGGAACTCACAGACGATAGGAATATCGGATAAAGGTTTCTTTTGAGCTTCGGAGTTAGATTCAGATGAAACATAGCAAAGGTAAGAGTCGTGACCTTTAGACAAGTATTTGTGAGCTTTTTCTACCGTTATGAAACAATGTGCACCTTTACGTTTCTCGCCCTTGATCTCAAGTACTCGGCCGTCTGAAGATTTGATTCTGATGATTCGTCGGTTGCAGATAATTGTAGCTTCGTTGTTCATTAACCAATCCATGCCGATGATGACGTCAAATTCTTTTAACAGAATCGGGATGAGGTCAAGGTTGAACACAATGTTATTGATAAGTAGAGTGCAGTTACGATAAACAGAATCAGCCATAACATAGTTGTTGCTGGCTGTCTCGATATCAAGTATCACAGGAAGCTTCGAGGGAGATTTATATAATCTTTGAGCGAAGGTAGTTGATATGAAGGAACGACTAGCACCGGAATCAAATAATACGCGAGCAGGAATTGTATTTAACAGAAACGTACCGGTGACTACGTCTGGTGTTTCTCTCGCCTCTTCAGCTGTAATTTGGAAAGCTCGAGTCCATGCAGTCGGCGTTGCAGCAGAACTTTTCCCTGTAGAACCTCCTGCTGATGATTGAGACTGATAACGCGATCCGCTACGACACTGGTACATAAAGTGTCCTCTTTTTCCACACTTCGCACATCCTCGTCCCTGCTGCGGACATTCATCACTGCTGTGACCGATCATGTTGCACGCGAAGCAAGTAACGTCTTCTGGATTGCATAACCCCATATGAGACTTTCTGCATCTCTTGCAGAATCGTGGCTCGTTTGTCAGTGAGTAGGCTTGCGCTTTCGGTTGTGAACTATGCTGATAGGATTGCTGAGATTGTTGGGACTGAGACTTATTCGGCCTAAAGAATCTGCCAAATCGTTGTTTCTTTGGAGGAGACGGATTCATCGGGTTAGTAGACGGAGCATAAAGCTGATCACCATACTCTAAGTAACCTCGCTCGATTTGTCTAGCCGCTTCAACCATTTCCAAGTAACTCTTGTATTTGATCGCGCTCATGGGATGTCTGTATCTAGGATTGAGTCCTACTCGGAACCTATTCATTTTCCTTTCCTCTGTTGCCACTTGGTAAGAAGAGTAGCCACATAATCTCGAAAATTCGTGTTCATATTCATCTACAGTCTTCGTTCCCTGAGTCAGTTGCATTAATTGGACTTCCATCTTATCTTGCGGGTCAACTGGGCAGTATTTCGCATTGAACATGTCTAGAAACTGCTCCCATTCTAAAGTCTGAATCACCTCCTCACCATAGATACTTCGCTGGGTTTTCCACCAGGCACGAGCAGCTCCCACAAATAGTGCAGACGCATAGCTTACTTTCTTCGAATCTAGACAATCAGAAATCCTGAAGATTTCTTCAGTATGACTAATCCAATCCATCGCCTGGATCGGATTCACTGTACCCTCAAAGTTCAGGGCACCGCTCGCTTTAAAATCTTTGAATTTGCAGCCTTTTGGCTGAGCTATTTGGGTTTCTGGATTTGAATTATCAGAATCAGATTCATTGGTCTGGACTTGCTTTTCTTTTCTCTTATTTTTCTTTTCTTCACGTCTTTTAGCTTCGGCCTCATCTCTAGCACGAAACTGTTCTTGCATCATTTTGTTTTGTTGTTCTGAGTGTTGGGCTAGAAATTGTTGCATCATTTCAAACATTTGTTGTTGGGTCATATTGTTGGGAATATCATCTGATCCTGATCCTGACATCTTCTACTGAAAATTAAAATCAATTAACTATCAGTTTATAGACTTAGATCTATGTACCCTTTTTCCCATCCTAATAGTCTGTACATCCTATCTCAGTTCAATCCACCTAAATGATTGATACATATGTATTGCTTCAGTTTGAGATCAAGTATACTTACGTAATACTTGATTCACTCAAACTAGTGCTCTGATACCATCCTGTGAAGACCACCCCTTACGGGGCAGTGCTCACCAGTCTAGGTCCCATAATATGCAATACGATATCAACCATACTAAGATAGGGTAATTAATTGCGGAATTAAAAATTACATGTACATTACAGATTAGGATTTAAGTTTACATATTTCAAAATAAAATTATAAAAGGGTAATATCTAATCTATTCATAACATCAATTATCACATCAAGTCTACCCAGAACCACCATATTAGCTGTCTTCCAATCAGTACCAGAAAGTTTGTTGAGTAGTGGTCTAAGAAAGCTTCAAAACTTGGATCTTGAATGACCTAAGTACTAGGTCCCGCAGGTGATTTTCCTTTGGCTTTTCCTGTAAAATTTTAAAGCAACATCTGTAAGCAAAGCTTAGTGAGTTTATAGATTTTCAATATTAACATGCGTGTCAAGCGGAGTCATAATTCTAAGCGTGATAAGTCTTGGCTGCCGCTACAGCCCTCATCATGATTGAGATATAGTATCTTAAGATCGGATGATGTTCAAACCACACTCACGCTTATATCGTGGGGATCAGCCACATACTGGGCTAGCTACCAGTAAGTCAACATGGCCGAACATCAGAGGTCATTACCAAGTTCGTGAGAACTGGTGGAATAGCCGGGTCTAGAACAATAGGCCATAAGGGCTAGTCAAGCTGAATAAATCTTATCAAGTCTGATCAATGAAGTAAGCATAAGTCTTAGGAGTCATGATAGCAACGAATCATAAAGCAAAGTCTGAAGCGCTAATAAATGCAATATGAAATGATAAGCAAATAACTATCATGATTCACTGGGCAACACCCATCCATGGTGTGCACAGGTCTCAATCCAGCTGATAAATGAATGTCAAATAATGTAACAGCATCAATATATCTCAACCGGATCTTTGCATGTTCAATTTGAATATCTATAACTCACAGGTCTGGGTCTTGGTCAAACAGATATATAAATCTGCCACCTGAGTTATCTCAGGATTTTGTCTTGTCAGTCTGTAATCTGTCAATTCTTTTCAAATCAGAGACCCGCTTTCAAATCTTTAAGTCTTTTAATCTTTGTTCAGAATATATATATACTAAACCTGTTCAAAGTCATCCATGATAATATCATGTCAATTTCATCATTATTATCATAGAATTTCATCATCTTTTGGTCATTAAAATCTGTAATCTTATCTGATTCTGATAACTTTCAGTTCATCAATCTTTATTCTTTTAATTCTCCAAATCATTCACTAAATATATATATCAAATTATATAGAATCGGGTTTCGGATCACCCAAATTCGGATTCATCCGGATTGGGGACCCGGATTCGGATCCAACCGAATTGGGCACCCGAATTCGGACCAGATAATTAATCCGAATTAGGACCAATCCGAAACGTAAGGTCCGAAATTAGGACACATCCGAATTCAAGATGTGACCGAATTTAGCATATCATCCGAAATGAACAAGGACCGAAATTAAGTATATCCGAAATATATATAAGAACCGAAAATGAAGCATTTCATCCGAATTCGGGTTTAACCGAATTCGGATCCATAGTCATCATAATTCCCAGAATTTTGTTCTTCATGTTCTTATATTTGTTCATACGGATTTTACATAAAATACACTAAACTCATTTTTAATCAACATGCAATGTTATATAAAGTTGTATCAACATTATTTGAGTATTTTTATACTAATTTCCTTATCATAAACACACTTATTTGATCAAGATCATCCAAAATATGATATTTTTGCCAAGAACATTATTTTTCATAAAAAATTCCGATTTCTACATAATTTGGATGATCCAAGCATCAAATTTTGTTTCTGTTTCATTTATTTGATTCAATTCATCATAATCTATCAAAATTTTACACATGCAACAACATTTTTCATAATTAAAATTTCTTGGTTTCGGTTTCTCATAATATCCGAACCAAGCTTCATATATTTAGAAATTTTAAACGATTGTTACCTCAAATTCTTGCTAATTGATGGTGTTTGATGATTGTTGTAACTCCCCTTGTCTTGATTCTTCAATTAATTGAACAAATCTTGAATTTCTTGGTAAGTTTTGTGAAATTGCCGTGAGTTTTAGAGAGAGATTAGAGAGAGAGAGTTATTTCTATTAAATGATGTTTTAATGATCATTAACCTAGTATATATATTTCATTTATTTACTTGTGTATTTAACCCACTAAACTTTTGTATTTTATATCTCTTTTATTTTACTTATCTTAATAATTCATAATCACTTATAATTTTTCATAACATATATAAATAATTTAAGTAAATAACTTCGAACTTAAATAACTTACTTCATAAATAATGTAATAAAATTACATTATTATCTCAAAATCAAATGTTTACATGCTTGACAAAAGTTAGGTTGTTACATAGACACTTCACATTTGGCTTGGTTTAGGAATATATTAATTGTTAGTTTTATTGTTATTTAATTATTTGTTGTTTGTTAGAATGTTCTTTGTTGTTTTAGTCTTTAAGATATTTAAATTATTATTTGTTTAAGAATTTAAGTGTTTAACAATTAACATTTATTTACATTTGTTTAATTGTTTTAATTCATAAGACAATATGAATCGTTTTTTGAATTTTTTTTTTTACCAGGATCCTAAGTTTTATCAAGTGGAAGAACTTCTAATATATTTCTCTACAAATTCCACAATTCAATTGGTGATGAAAATGACTTAATGTTTTGGACGATCATGTAATAACTAATAACCCGTTTTCAAAATATTAAAAGTCGTAGGAGAAAATGTAGAATCTAATTTCTTTTTAGTTTGTAACGATTAACGAGTTGCAACATTTACGTATTTCTATAATTATGTAATCAAGATGAACCGACCGAACTTTTGAGGTTCGAAATTTTTTTTATAGAACTACGACCGCGTCATAAATTCCGACCCCTATAAAATAATTTTCTGGATCCGTCGCTGCAACCATCCACTTTTAACATCAGAGAAATCGAAAGGAAGTTTCGAGTAGCTATATTCCTTGTTGGTTTTGTTTAGTAATATTTTTGGGTTATTTGACCATTTCATACAAAAAAAAAAAGGGGAAAACATTAAACTAACACTAGACACTTCCATTTTTTTTTTCAAAATTTGTACTTAATTGATATAACTAATTATGCATCATGAATCTAAAGCAAATTAAGAACAACACTACCACTTTGTTCTTCAATTTTAAAGATTAGAAAGAAATGAGAAAGAAGATAAAGGAAAGAAATATAGAGAAAAAAGAAGAGAAAACAAAACATAGGTTTTTGAAAGAACACAAATTTAGGGTTCCCTTGTTTCTTTCACTTTCTTCCCTTGGAGAGAAAGATTTTCTTGATTCTTTCTTTCCGATTCTGTTCCATTCTTTCCTTTAAAATGTTCGAAGAACACATAACTTTTTGTTTCTTTCCACATTTTCTTCAGTTCTTCAACTTTCTCTCATTAACTTATGTTGGGAAACACAGTGTACATAAAACCAACGTATCGTTATGGAATAATCGTGATGAAGTGAAGTATCTCGATCAACGGCTCACTCCTAAACTAGATAACTGATAATCAAGTATAATATTTTTAACGATGAACAATGTACCCACCAACGAAAAACAAGACGAATAGAGATGAGATCGAATTGAATATGTAGGTGATGTTCCCCACAAACAAACTTAACAAAGAATGAGTTCTAACTAGGTACTCACCATAACACCAAGTGATCGATCCTTGTGCATATGAAGTTTTACCTTATAATCATCGTCCCAAATGAATGATATTTCATGTCATTTTTTGGTTCAACTCATTAAATTACTGAATATGAGCAGCAAAAGAGGTAGCGTATCACGTCATTCAAGCAAACAAACTAATGATCAGAAGATCAAATTCATACATAATATTGAAATTTTATAACACGATTTGTTTAATATATCGTTTTTTAATATTTCATTATAAATATTTTAAAAAATACATTCTAACTTAGTGTTTTTAGTGGGGCCATTTTGACCCATTTGGCTAGTTGGGCTGTAATTCAATTGTGCAATTGTGCTTCTAAGCCTGGGTGAGCGACGGAGACGATTTTCCGAACCCGGCCCGGTACTGACCGATACCGAATTAATATATTCGGTCCGATACTCGGGTTTGAATTAGTTAAAAATCGATTTTCGGTACTCACGGTTTCGGTACCATATTTATCCTGAATCTCTTATTTCGTTTTCGGTACCATATATATACCGAACCGATATCATCTAAATTTAATTGGTTTGATATTCAGTTCTCCCACATCTCTTATTTCGGTTTCGGTACCGGTTCGGTACGGTCCGTATACCGAGCTCACCCCTACTTCTAAGCATGTAATTAACTCTTTTCTGTACAATGAATCCTCCTTGTTTGCTTGCATATTAAGACCACACAAACAAGGTAAACAGTTGCTCTTGTTTTCAATCCATGGAGCCTTATTTGACAATGTCAAATTGATCGGCCTAGAATCACCTGCTTGAATAACTTACAAATATTCCTCTCTGAATAGCACTAAATGCAAACCCATCGACGACACCATGATGACACAATGGAACTGAGAGTGAAAGCACGCATTCTCCTTCTTCAATAGCCGCATCCATGGCTGCTAAGATGGCACTATCCAGACAAGTAACACATCACACTATTTATACATTGTTTGATCCTTTCTACATCAAGAGGTGAACCTAAAGGTAGGGGTGAGCACGGGGCGGTTCGGTTCGGTTTCTACCTCCCTCCGAACCCAAACCGAAAATTTCGGTTTCTGGAATTTGGAAACCGTTCGGTTTCGGTTTTTCCGGTTTCGGTTTTTCGGTTTTCCGGTTTGGGTTTCCGGATTTTCGGTTTGCATCCATGGATTTTCGGTTTTCGGTTTTTAAAACGGTTTGGGTTTAAAACCGGTTTGGGTTTTGTTAAACTTTGGTTGTTTTATATAACAAACTAATAATAATAACTATTAAGCTATGATTTAATCAAGCATAATAGCATATAATTCCAAATATCAAAGTTCATACCAACAAATTAAATAAACATTCCACAAAGTACAATATTTAAGTTCAAAATTTGACATCACAAAACCTAAAAAACGTAAATAAAATGAGTCTCACAAAATCTATAAAACGTAAATCAAATTAAACTCACAGAACATGTATGCTTCGATAGAGCAGATGTCGTGAAGCTGTGGCCGCCGCCAGTGGAATCTCGTGAGCAGAATCGAAACAGGAAGAGGTGTGGCCGCCGCCGGTGGAATCGTAGATAGAGCAGATGTCGTGGAATCGCAAGAAGATGGAGGTGTGGCCGCCGCCGGTGGCCGTGGAATCGCAAGAAGCCAAGAAGGAAGAAGGGTGTTGGGTGAGGTAGCCGATGAGCAGAAACAAGGAATGGAGGCTGTGAAGTGTGAAAGGTTAAACCTAGAATCCTAGATATAAGATTATAAGTATATAATAAAAATATAAAAAAAATGTAAATTATATAATAACCGGTTCGGTTCGGTTTATTCGGTTCGGTTTTGAGGTGCAATCCGAAACCAAACCGTTTAAAACGGTTTTTCCGGTTTCGGTTTTTTCGGTTTGGTTTTTCCGGGTTTTTCGATTTTTTGGTTTTCCGGTTCGGTTTCTGCTCACCCCTACCTAAAGGACTCTTAGTAAACTCCCTTGCTCGAATCAGTTTGTTGTGACACTCACGAACTTCACATATGCCTTTCCATTTTGTGAGAGGAGGGACTCCTGCATCATCAAATGAACGATATCCTGGTGTAATCTAAGTGTCTAGAACTCTGATTATTATTCCCTTTCCATTGTTTGATCCTTTCTAGAATTCTAAAATTATGATGCAAACCCAAGAATTTCAGAATATGCATTGTATGTAGATACGAGTCCGTCCATACTTTTCATTGCTTTTACATGATCTGCAGACAGTTTGGATGCAAACCAGTAAACTCATTGTGATATGCATGAATCATGCCCACTGCTTACTGTTAGAATATAATCACACCAAATTAGATTGTCATCGGATTAGCAAACTCTTTTCCATTAGCCATCAAAGGAGTTTAAGTGGACATTTAGTACAATGGAATGGAATTATATGGGATTTACATGTATTTTTATCATGTGATGAGAACATTGATACTCAATGAGATGGAGTAGAGAATTGAGGTTTAGTATAAATTACATTTCTCTTATTTCATTCACAACATGGAGAGAATCAAAACAATCGAAAGAGATAAAAATTAAATAGTTTTTCCTTCATATTATACTGTAAACTCTATTTATTGCAACTAACGTTAATTGAAAACACTTGGGGGGGTGTTTGGTTCGCAGATTTTTTTTTCTCTAGGATTTGCATTTTGTCAAATGATTTGCATTATGCAGCATTTGCATTTGACAGGATTTTATTAAAGAATCTGCATTATCTTTTAGAAAAAATTTGCTAATCTGAAAAATGCAAGGTAATTAGGATTTAAAATCCTAAGGGAGAGGCTTGGTTTTCAAATAAAAGAAGGAAGAGATTTATGAAATCCTGATTTGAAATCCTTACTGAAATCTGCGAACCAAACACAGGATTTTATATGCAAATCCCAGAGAATCCTAGGAAATCCGCGAAACAAACGCCCCCTAAAATTTTTCAACCCATTTCATTCCACCACATGTTTCACACCACACCATGATCTCATGGGATATCCAAAGATTTTATATATAGCATAGAATGGACTATTTTGGAGAGAGCTTCATTGTGCAAATTGATGATGTTTGGCCTTTTCGGCTTCTCCTTTTGGGTTATGAGAAATGGCTGAGCTAAATTCTTCTTACAGAGAAGGACTAAGTAGGTTACTTTCATACATTGATATCACCAAGAATAGAAGCATTAACCGTTTCCTTTGGATATTGGCACCCAAAAAAAAAATATTTTGATCTAGGAAATGGGATATTCTGCAAGAATTGTAAACCGGGCATTACATAAGTCTCATGAGGTAGCGAATCCAATGCCGCTGCCATGGGTTTTAGATCGTGTCGTATATTTGCAACTGTCTAGTGGTATGTTTGGCAAAACTAGTTGTATCTTTGTATTTTTTAGAAGAGGTAGAACTTTTAGTAGTTAAAGCTTTTGAGAGATGAAGCTTTTTAAAAGAGCCGAACATTTTAGTTTTATAAATATGTTAGGTAAAAGTAGTTGTAGCTGTAGTTTTTAGTATTAAATAACGTAAAATGACATTAATATTAATTAACTGTGGTAGTTTATAATTAATAGAAGAGTATAAAAGTAATTATGTTTCACCAAAAGCCAAGAGCTCTTCAAACGCTAAGGGTGCGTTTGGTACAGAGAAAATAAATGAAGAGAAATGGAAATGGAATTAGGGGAGAAATGAAATTGGGGAGAAATGAAAATGGGTGGAGAATTGAAATGGTATATCTTGTTTGGTATCAACAGAGAAATAAAGAGGAGAAATGGTGGCTCAGGTAGAGTAGAGACACAAAATAGTCAATTCTCACCATTTCTCTACCAAATGGAGAGAATTGCAATTCTCCATATTTAGCCTTTAAACAATTCCCAGAGAATTCAATTCCGCCCAAATTGAGAGCATTTCTCCCAAACAAGAGAAAACACAATTCTCTCCCTTTAAATCTCTCAACCAAACAGCCCCTAAATCTACTAGCGTAAAAGAGCTTTTTTTCAGAAAATGAAAGCTTGATATTTTCCTTCCAAACAAGGCTTTTAATTTTTAGTAGAACTTTTTAAAATCAAAAGCTATTAAAAACTTTCTGCCAAACATAGTCTAATTAGAAATCTCTCTCCATAGGAAGGATATAGAGAGATATCTTTCTAAGATCTTGGCAACCATCGCTTACTTGACACCAATTAAGATTCACAAGAAAAATATAAATTTGAACTTCTGATATACGCAAATGCAATCCATCCAACATCATTTACATCGTATCGTTTCTTAGATCATTGACACCTCGATACATCGGGGATGATATCACACGTAAACCATACAGTAACACTAACTAATCATGATGAATTGATTGATAAAAAATAACAAAGAAAATCACTTCACCATGAGGATTGATTATAAAGCAAATGATGCATGTTTTTCCTCAAGAAAGCCAAACAAAAACTGGGCCAACACCATCACAAGTCTAGTCTAGTTGTGAAATTGAATTCATAAAAACAAACATTGATCAACAATATTACTTCAGAACTTGGATTCATTTATGTAGCAATCTCTTCAACTTCTGAATTGAACACAAAACTAGGAAATGTGGTTGTAATATCCCTGCATTTTCACATCACTTCAATTAGTATCCATTTACATATTTATGTGTTATTTTTTTGTCATAATAGTATTTTATCCACATCACACAACTAGTTCGGGACGGAGATTTATCATCCAGTCCGCACTTAGAAAATGATCCAGAGGCTTAACGAGAATCCCCATTGGCTAGGCAAGGAAAACCACAAGGATTCGGGAAAACTGTTTATAATAGGGTTAATTACGTCAAAAGGTAACTTATTGTCATATTTTTTTCAATTTGGGTAACATACTAATTTTTTTCTATTGAAGGTAACATATTTTCCAAATCAAGTCAACCAAGGTAACCATATCAAATTGAAAGGTAAAAATTACTACCGTGACATTTTCTTTGTCCAGTCAGAATTTTTTTTAAAGAAATGACAGTTTAATTATTATATGATGTGCGTTATTTTGTGCAACTTAAAGGGCATTTTGATAATACCTTGTTATTTTGAGCAAATTTAAAAATAATTAAGCAATATTAGAAATTAAAAAAACTGATGACCGGACAAAGAAACTGTCATGTCAGTAATTTTTCTCTTTCAATCCGATAAGGTTACCTTGACTTGATTTGAAATGTATGTTACTTTAAATAGAAAAAGAAATTAGTATGTTACCCAATTTGAAAAAACAATGACAATAGATTACCTTTTGACGTATTTAACCCTTTATAATAAGCAATTAATTAAACGGTAAAATTTCATTGTGGGATCAACATTTAACCTAAATGAGTGAAAATTTTTAGTGATTCAAACCAAAACCTGATACGAACAATGAAAAAGAAAACAAAACACTTTTAAACTTAACCAACAATAATACACATGTGTACAAACAAATAAAATACTCATTCTTATATAATGTAAATATAATAATATAATGTATATATAATCTAAAAATATATATAAAATACTTATTATGATTAAAAAAGTAAGCGGATATATAAATGGGTAATTGGGACGAGTTTCATGAATCTCATTCCTGTCCCAGTACCTGCTTATAATAATAGGATTCGGGTGCTTGGACAGGTTTTTGGTTTTCCCCGTCGGGTTTTTTGTCATGCCTAATCTCATTCGGCACCTTTTGAACGACAACCAGTATGTGTGCATATATGCACTTATAACAGCATAATAGTTGTACAATTAGCTACCAAAAAGCCTTAAAGGTGGTAGTGTAGGTTGCCTTTCAAAATAAGAAAAAGTAGTAAACCTAACTAGATATATATACCTTAGATATGGAAGTGTCATTATCTTCAACAAAGATGGGTTTCGGGTGACAAAATTGTGCCATTCTGATTTGTCTATCTTCCCGTCCTGGTCTACGTCTGCTTCTGAAAACGTCTGCTCAAACAAATACGAAAAAATATAACTTGATACCTTAAAAGATAGGAAAAAAAAAATCTTTACAACCCCTAGCAAGGCCTTGGTGTATCAGGTTATCCCATTTGCCTGCCCTTGTGTTGTTGAGTACCTAAAACATATGATTTCGCTATTTGCAATATACAGTTTATGTATCCAGCAATGTACTTAATGTTCTCATCACCTTTTTATAGCCTTTATAGGATCTACTTTCAGGTGAAAAGAAAATTGTTTCCGACACATCTTTCATCGAGTCCCACGACGGTAGTAGCCTTGTGGTCAGAGACACGAAATCTATGATAAATGTCCAGGGATCAAACTTGACACATGTCATTTGATTATAGGTTATATGATTTACCACCTCCATGTTATAGCCGTGGAACCCATCAGGGGAGGCCCCTAGAGATTGGGTTGGGATATCATTTTTTTCATTGATGAAAAATAGCATTTCACCCTTTTAATATGGACATGTTGTCAATAATTTGTTTTCTTGTTTTGGCTGGCTGGATAGTAGGACCGGTGGGCAGAAAGTATGCTAGCCAAATAAATAATTCCGTAATGCTGGCAAATTTTATTTTATTTGACAAAACTTTGGCCAAATCAATACTTTTTCTCTTCTACTAGTCGAGTACTAATGCTGCCTCAAGAATGTCACAAAGAACACAAGTAAATTCACCTTATCGAGGATCATCTCAATGGTATCATCAGCCAGCTTCAGCTCAGACTCGCATAAAAGTGCGATTAACATTTGCTTAACCTAATAAAGATATATATATATAAAGATGTTATGATTGACAATCACACATGTACAATAATGGTAGAAAACAAAAAATAAAAATAAAAATCATAGTGTGGTTTGGTAGTTATCTCAAGTTCTCAACCATAAAGGTCATTCGAAATTGAACACTCTTCCGCAATGGTAATATTGTGTTTTTATTGAAAAATGATGCATATCAACATGGATAAATAACATTTGGGCATACAACATAAATTAGCATAAACATACCTCCTGACGCTCAATAAACCCTGTTCCATCCATATCATAAAGCTTGAAACAAACTGAAACAGGAACATCAAGTATTAATATACTATTCATGGCTGCTTGGAAATTACAGTTTCCAATCCTCATCAGAAACTTACAACTAATCTTGTCTTCTTGAGGGGCATTAGGATGGAAAACATTAAGTGCTCTAACAAAGTCACCGAAATCAATAACTCCCTTCTGCTTGACATCAAAAAGATCAAATATCTGCACATGGAACTTTCATAGCTTTAGAAAATGTATAGTGAATATGAAGAAATGCCATTCCTTCATTGACATATATACTGGACTCCACCCAATATGCATGCATAAGTTATGGTTTACCAAGAAAAATCATATTTTGGCGCTATAAACTTCAAAGTTCCAACTTCCAACAGAGGTAAACTCTATCATCACAACACCAGATGTGGAAATATAATATGCATTTATGCGTTTCCAACTTTAGATGCTTTTGTAGCACCTAAAGTCCTAATTAAGATTAGATGCTCATATTTATTAACTTTCATAAGAACAGCTAGAAAAGGTAAGGACATATCAATTATTACGATTATGGACTAGAATAAAAATAGGTGGAAAAGGTAAGAATATTTTAGTTATTATGATTATGCGAATAGCTGGAAAAAAAGGTGTTATTACTAGTATGTTTATGTCCAGAAAAAACAATAGCTCGAAAAAGGAAGGCATTTTTTTGTTCCATTATTGGGTATGATTTATACGGTGCGGGAGAAGTGAAGATGTGATTATTTATGCTTCATGTGTACTTGCTAAGAAAAGAAATGGAGATGATACCCAGAAAATGAATAGATGAATGCTATTAACGAATGAAAACCGAATTTAACTTGACTATTAACTAATTCAAACTGCATCAGCGGTTGCAAATTGATATAACGATGCACAGTATCATCTGACTTTGTACCCAAATTTAAGTGATTTATTTATAGCTGCTATAAAGCACACATAGAAATTACTGATATGGTCGGTTTACTTGTATCCATAACTGAAATACTCGTATTCAAAGTGTCTTACATATTATATGATATCATATAAGTAACACATTTTTAGTAACTATTGTGGTTAAAACTGCAAGATGCACAATCAATGTGCGGTGTAGTGCATTTTGATAATTTAACAGAAGATATAAGCTTGCTTAAATATGTTCTTTACCATAAATATTAATACATTTTTTCATCTTCTTCTCACCATATATCAGACAACATGAAATGGATGTAGTATCTGCAGCATTACCAAATGAAAGCAATATCTGTATCCCTATCCATAACAAATACAATTGTATGCATATATAAATATGATCACTTCCATAACAGCATTGAATAAGTGCCACTTGTGAAAGCTGGAATGTGATAACATGCAATTTAAAATCTTTAAAATTTATCAAATTTCATACTTGGTCTTGATATTCAATAGTAGCTTTTACCCTAAGACAGTTTCCTAATTATCGTCATACATATTCACATTTCCTACATAGTAAACTCCTCAAGAATGAAACGTATGACGGCACATGAGTACAAGTAATAAATGACAAAAGATGTGAGGATGCGCATATTAAAGACGGTAAAAAATTATAATTATCAGGTGATGGACATATCAAATATATAAGCATGCAAAATTAATTGTCCTAGTCACAATCTGCTGAATAAACACTCGTAATGAAAATTAATTCTATGATAAAAACATCCTCTCACGCTTTCAAGTAATGGACCAGCAAAGTGAGAAGGAAACATAACGAAATCAATTCAGATTACCAAACACTCTGATATAGGAAAAGCAGGAAATAAAAAACTTCACATTAATGAGAATAAAAACGGCGGGCATCATACCCTGTTTGCAAAAAGATTCTCTTTCTTCCTGTTCTTGAACAAAGCTAGTTGAAATTCTTCCTGTTAGATGTGATGCATCAAAGATGATCAGCAATATCACCATTTGACCTCATTGTTACATCATATTGAACCCACATTTTCTTGTGCACGTTGAGAATAGAGAACATCAAGGGACACATGGATTACCTTGTTAATTAATCCATCATCAATTACAGAACTGCTTATGCTCTTGAATAGCTCAAATAGTGCTTCAACTTCACTGACACTGACTGAAGAGACGAATAAAACAATTATGAAAGTCAGGTTATGCAAATCAAAGTGGATGCAATTTTGCAACAATGATGACATGATTAATTTAACAAAAAATGAGCAACTTACAAGCTGTTTGAGAAGCAAGAATAGTAGGGTTTTCATGCCCAGGAACCGGTTTTCTTACGGTAGAATTAAAGCAGCCCATTTAGACAAGAATGGCATTACAGGACTAGAACCGGTGCAACACTTTGCTGCTACGAATTATTAATTCCATCTCAATTCTCAACACTTCAACTTAACTGCCACAATTGCAAGCCCAAATCTAAGTAGTTAAACCATAATGATAAAAATATAATATATTACCAGCTTCACCAAGCAGAACAATTAAAAAATTCACATTTCACAAGCCAAATTCTTTAATAACATTTCTCACACACAAATAAAAGAGTGTCAGTGATGGAAGATTAAATACAGCTGAGCAATTAAAGTGGCGATGAACATTGAACTACTTCAGCAAACACTAAACAGCTCAAGATCGAAGTAAAATGGACATGTATCCTATCCCAGAAAATGCAATGGAAGTTGGGTCAACCACACAATCAACATGATGGAACTTGGAAGCCAATAAAGTAGAACAAAATTTACATATATAGAAATCAACACAAACTTCAATGGAATCATATATCATGGTCCATGGAGAAAAGAATAACAGAAAAGATAACATGCTAACCTTCTTATCCGTCTAGAGTTACATATACTAATTAATACACAACATAAATATTTAGTATCTACGGGGGTGTTTACTTTACGTTATGATGGAGATTATCATATCATTATGTTATAATAACGTAAATAATTGGTTTAAAGTGTTTGGATTGCATTACTTAATAATTGATTATTGCATTTAGAATTAATCCTACAATCCTACCACATTTTTTCAAAAGCTAAAATATATAGCTTATTTGCTTAATAATTGATTATTTGATAATTTAACAAGTTAAAACGCATATCCAAACACTTTCAAAGTTGATTATTTGATACTTGTGATAGCAAACAATATAAGTTAAGTCAAACACTAAACTTTCGAGAGCACTTTTTGCTACAACTATTATCTAATTATTAGTTTCCAAAATCCTGCAGGACTTTTTCAAACCCAAATCCAAACACCCCTACATTGCCTAGTTGCATAAACCAAATATCCTTCCCGTATTTTTCCAAGCACAAAGTACCTCCCTTCTTAGATGAAGCAATTTCCAAGATTTTGTTCTTATACTCATGACTTCAACTCCTTCAGCAATCAGCATGATCAATAAATTTTAGTTTAATGACTTAAATTACAATATGATGACCGGTTTAGTATATTTTCCTCGAGAACCAAAGACCTATCTCAACCCCCTATTCAGAATAATTAATATAAAATTGAAAACGAACTCCCATTCACACAGACAAAACAAATCTAAACTCTTCAAATTTCGAAGATTTTACATACAACAAGCAAAAAAGCAAACAAATCCCCAGATCTAGAAAATCTCGAACAGTTTCTTCTACTCTAAGCTTCCAAACATAAAGCATAGAAACAAAATTTTCCACAAATCGAAAAACAATTTGAGGAAATAATCATCATACAATCACAAATTAGAAATCACAACAAAAATTGAAGCCAAATCCAGTTGAACAAATTCATTTTGCAATTCCTACATGCTCTTAGAAGATTAAATTTCTTTCCAAATCAAGAAATGACTAAAAATACATAAACATGTAGAATTGAACTTTATTCTCATTTAAATCATACCAGAGACTGCATACCAGTGGAAGGAGAAGATCCACCCCATCGGATAAGAAAATTTGAGAGTTTTGCAGAAGCAGTACCGCGCAAAACACAAATAATTTCAAAGATTAATCACAAAACTGAGTAAGCATGCTGTAAGCTGATATTGATCGAAACTTTTAGGGTTTAATCGAGCAAATCTTTGATAAAATTTCGCAAGCTTTGCCCGAACACCAACACATACACACACAGTGAGAAAAAGAGAGGACGCGGTGAGAACACAAAACGGGACACCATCTTTGCATTTATATGAAGAATTGGAGTCACGTGGCATTGAAAAAGGATACTGCGGAGATTAACTAATTTGTCATTATCCTCTTTTTACGATGACAAGTGAAATATTCTACCGTAATCAGTATTTATAAATTTATTTTAAATTTTAAATTAATTTCTTTTAATAATAAAATTATGTTATATCCATTAAAAGCTCAATAAATAATATTATAAGATATTTTCGGATTAAGTATCATTTTAACCATTTAACTTTCAGATCCGTCTAATTTAACTTCTAAACTATTGTTTGTCCCGATTTAACCACTAAACTATTTAATATGTACATATTTAGCCACTTTAACTTTTTTGTTACCAATTTAACCACTAAAAATTGTCTCAATTTGACTATTAAAATATCATATTTTGAAGGTTAAAATTATACTTAAAAACATTTTCGTAAAAATTACTGCACATAAATGTTTCCATAAAAGTCCTTTAACTTAACGAAATTTTATGAAAAATTCTGAAAAACTCTTAAAAAATCTCATAAAACAACACAATTCGTCAAAAATTTCAAGTTGAAGGACTTTAATGGAAACGTTTTTGATATATGGATTTAATTGAAAAATATCAAAAGTGCGTTGGTTTTTTCAATAATTTTCCCTATGAAAAGCATAGCAATTAGTGGCCGCCTCCCGCCTAGGTGTCAATTAGTCGGCCGCCTAGGCCGATTTTACAACCCTGTATGAGATTATCCAAAATTTTAAGGTTACAACATTTTATGTTACTTGAAAACGTATATTTATTCATACAAGTATATAACTCTTGAAAAAGATTTATTACGATTCGTTAAGTTAGACACCAATGTTTGTATTAATTTTATAGTGATAGAAATTAGGGAATATACTTTTTAATATTAAAAAAATTAAATACTATATATTATATATCACTCATATTTCAAAAACAAATAAGTTAAAAACAAATATACTTTAATTTTAAATTTACTATATATATACCTTTTAAAAAATAACATATATCTTAAAATTGATTACCCGAACAAAACATGGGTATCACTAGGGGTGTTCAAAACCGGATATCCGAATTTCGGATAGTGAATTTTGCTATCCGAAATTTCGGATTCTGATATCGGATTATCCGAATATCCGAAAATTCATATTTTTAAAATTTTTTTAAAAATTAAATCAAATATTTAAATATCTAAAATACAAATTCATATATCCAAATAGATATTAAAAATAAATATATCACAAACTAAATGTATCCGGAATTATTTTACTCAAAACGACTAAAAAAATATTAAAAAACTAAAATTTATAAAAATATTAGTTAATAAATCTATAATACTAATATAAAACTTGAAAATATACATTATAATAATAATAAACACTCAATATTATGTAAATAATCAATACTAAAGATATAAAAAAATTTTAAAAAAAATATTTTTTTTTTGATTTTCGGATATCGGATTATCCGAATATCCGAAAATCTGAAATTTTACTATCCGAATCCGAAATTTCGGATATCCGAAAATCCGGATATCCGAAATTTCAGATAGTTTTGGATCGGATTTTTGGATTTTTGTTTGATTTTTTTGAACACCCCTAGGTGTCACATTAGTTGTATTTTTTGGTTTTAGAACGGAATTGGTTCCAAAATAAATAATGATTACAATTTTTTTAGTTATCCATATCATCTTGAAGTTATAAAACCCAAAAATCCAGTTAACTACGTTTGACTTTTAACCCTCTCACATAGAAAGATAAGAGAAATTGAAAAAACAACCTTCTGAAAATCAAGAATCATGTGTTTTTGAACGATATGACAAGACGACAATGACTAAACGACTAACGATGGAAAAAAGGGAGTTAGAGACGACGATTACACAGTCAAAGCAAAGCAATCGGTAGCGAAAACGAAAGCAAGAAGGTTGTATTTGTCTATTTGATTTGTGGTGGAAATTCAGTAGTATTAGTTTGATGTTACAATAGAACAAAATCAAAAGTTTGATTTTTGTTAACATTTGTTTTCTTTTTTATATTTTTCTTCATCTTTTTGGGTAGATCTATATATTTTTTTAAAGGATTAATAGATCTAATTCACTATTCACTATTTGAGTTAGTACAATGGTTTTGGAACATTTTAAAGCACTTTGGGGATTATTTTTTTAGATACCGTTTGGTTCGTGGATTTCTAGAATTCATTAAGATTTGCATTTAAAATCTTGTGTCTTGATCATAGATTTCATAGAAAAATTAAAATCCAGTAATTTTAAAATCCCAGTAATTTTTAAATCCCGTTCTTCTTTGTTATTTAAAAACTCAGTCTCTCCTTTAGGATTTTAAATCCTAGTTACCTTACATTGTATAGATTAACAAATTTTTCTTAAAAAATGTCTGATAAATGAAAATGACTCATAATGCAAATCATTTGACAGAATACAAATCCCAAAAAAAAAATCTACGTACCAAACGTGTCTCTGCTTTATTGTAAAAGGGCATAAAGAATTATAGATAGTCTTTTATGGAATGATGAATTTTAGATCTTCAAAAGTTTGATTCTAACCATGTGACATGTAAAATAATAAATACAAATTTGTCAAAGTGCAAGTTAACAAATATGAATGAGACTAAAAGTTAATTGATTTGTAGTCATCAACAATTTACTCCAATAATTTGAAAAGACATTATATTTTACAATCATTATTAATTTTCAATCTCAAACATCCATAACATATGTAACACCCACATTTCCCGCACAAATGTCACGTCAATATATAATCATAAGTGGCAACAACGCAAGCATCTCATAATGCACATGTCATAGGATTAACTGAAAACACTATTAATTAAAATATAAATACATAGATCGTCATGCATCATGTCACATGTTGATGCAATACATACACAACTGAACTAACTGTTGAACACTGGTTACTTATAGCTAACACAACGCCGATCAAGTACAGAATACAGATAACAGTTTCCAAGGTCTAATATCAAAAGTCAACAAGCACACACAGACTCTGAACTGTCCCGGCTCCTACTTCGTCGGCTGCTGCTGCTGTGACCCCACTGTATGACTGCCTGAGACACATAGGACTCGAAAACATAAGCTGGGAAGCTCGTGAGTACGCGAGGGTTAGACTCTGCAAATAAGGCACATAGCATACACAACGCATATAGCTCAATACACATAACACAGGCTCAGTGCACACACATATCTCTGCTAAAAAGGGGGCGTCGTTCCCCAGCTAACGGCCGCACACAGCAGCGGTTAGCTCACAATAGGCACAGGAGCGACCTGGCGATAAACACTGCTGTATATATACAGTCTCAAACTTCATGACTGGTTAGGGACAGTCAGCATGCACGATCACATATCACGGACACCTGTAACTCAAACACGTATAACACGTTTAGGGTAGATAGAATCATACCTGTACCGTGTCTCTGTCTCATACACATATATCACAACACATAATTGACTCGTAAAAGTATACGCGCGTTTTGGAAAGAACTCGAGTACTCACCAAATATCTAAATCAATTGTAACCCGAAACTCTAACACTGCTCAGAACGCGATCGGCTTGAACCTCCACAACCTCAAGAACACAAAAGTGAAGGAAGATGATGAAATCCCACAACAAAATCTGACTTTTGGGATGATTTGCTTGCTGCTCCAGGAAGCTTCACACACATACACACTATTTATGGCAAAGGGAAGGAAAAAGGAGAAAGCTCAAACTTATCTTCATATATACGCTTTCCATAATTAGAAAGCCCCGAACCCGGTAATTCTGAACCCGATATCACTTTTTCACAATTAATATCAAATTGACCCAGTTAAATCCACGATCTCAGTAACAATAATAATCCACTAATTATTACTCCGGAGACACGTATCACTCGGTCCCGACACGTTTAATCCACGAAACGAGATTCAATTGGAACAACACAATAATATTAAAATAAAGAGCCAATAAATTAAATCCACGTACCAGGCTCAAATCCGGGATTTTACAAATACTCCCTTCTTAATAAGATTCCGTCCCGGAATCTAGCTCGAACTCGGAAATAGCTGTGGATATCGGCTCCTCATATCGGCCTCGGGCTCCCAGGTAGCACTAGTACCCTTATGATGCCTCCACTGAACGAGTACTAATGCAATCTCTTTATTCTGGAATCTCTTCATCTTACGATCAGTAATAGCCTCGGGCTGCTCGATGTATCGTAGGTGATCGTCCACGGTGATCTCTGATAGAGGCACATACTGATCGTCTTTGGCCAGACACTTCCTCAGATGACTCACATGGAACGTGTCGTGGACCCCGGCAAACTCAGGAGGCAATCTCAGTCTGTATGCTTGATCTCGGACTCTGGCTATAATCTCGAACGGACCGATGTACCGCGGACTTAGCTTACCTCGATGTCTGAATCTGATAACTCCCTTCCACGGCGATACTTTCAGCATGACACGGTCCCCAACACTGAACTCGAGCTCAGTCAGACGACGATCAGCATAACTCTTCTGACGGCTCTGCGCTACTCTCATATGCTCACGAATGACCGCCACCTTGTCGCTCGTATCCTGTAGCAACTCAGGCCCACTGATAGGTCGCTCGCCGACCTCGCCCCAACACACAGGGGTTAGGCACTTACGCCCGTATAGTGCCTCGAATGGAGCCATCTTGATGGAGGTATGGTAGCTGTTGCTGTACGCAAACTCAACTAACGGCAAGTGAACGTCTCAACTACCACTGAAATCGATCGCACACGCTCGGAGCATATCCTCGAGAGTCTGATTCGTCCACTCTGTCTGCCCGTCTGTCTGAGGTCTGTACGCTGTACTCAACTGAACTCTAGTTCCTAACTCACGCTGAAAGCTCTGCCAGAACCTCGAAGTAAACCGCTTATCTCTATCAGATGTAATCGACATCGGAACGTCGTGCCTCGAGACCACCTCATTAATGTACAACCGAGCCAACTGATCCATCGTAATAGTGCCCCGAACCGCTAGAAAATGGGCACTCTTGGTCAACCGATCCACAATCACCCAGATCATATCAATGCCTCGAACCGTGCGTGGAAGTCTAACGATAAAATCCATTGTGATATGATACCACTTCCACTCAGGGATCTCTAGAGGCTGCAGATGCCCGTGAGGCTTCTGATGCTCGGCCTTAACGCGCAGACAAGTCATGCACTCCTCGACATACCGACCCACATTTCTCTTCATCCCAGGCCACCAGTAGAACTCGCGCAGATCTCTGTACATCTTGGTGCTACCGGGGTGGATAGACAGTCTCGACCGGTGCGACTCATCTAGTAGCAACTGCCGAAGATTACTGACCCTCGGAACCCAGACTCGGTCGTGAAACACATATATCCCTCTGCTATCTCTGCTCAAAACATCAAGCTGACCTGTAAGCCGCTCCCTCTTCACATTCTCTGCTCGTAAACCCTCTAATTGGGCCTGTCTCAAGCTCTCCACAAGAGTCGACGTGCCCTCGAGCCTCGCTGCTCGGGAAACCACTGTCTGGCTGCACGCCTTGCGGCTCTGCGCATCGAGCACCACATTGGCTCTACCCGGATGGTACTGAATCTCGCAGTCATAATCCTTCAGTAGCTCTAGGCTGCGCCATTGTCTTATATTCAGCTCTTTCTGACTGAACAGATACTGAAGACTCTTGTGATCGGTGTATACCACAAACCGCGAACCATACAAATAATGACGCCATATGTTCAACGCAAACATTACCGCGTCTAACTCGAGATCGTGCACGGTATGGTTCTCCTCGTAAGTCTACAACTGTCGCGACGCATACGCTATCACCTTGCCTCGCTGCATCAGAACGCAACCCATACCAGTACCCGACGCATCACAGTAGACCACGGAATCCTCTGTACCCTCGGGCAAAGCTAATACTGGAGCCTGACATAACCGGGACTTCAGCTCCCTGAAGGCCAACTCCTGATCATCGGACCATACGAAAGGAACGGACTGCCGTGTCAATCTCGTCAACGGCATGGCAATCCTCGAAAAGTCCTGAATGAAGCGGCGATAATACCCGACTAATCTCAAAAAGCTACGGATCTCAGGCATAGTCTTCGGCGGCTCCCAACTCATCATGGCCTCTATCTTCACCGGATCCACTGAAATACCCCTGGCGCTCACAACATGCCCCAGAAACTGGACCTCTCACAACCAGAATTCGCACTTGGAGAACTTCGCATATAGTCTCTCCTTTCGCAGCACGGTTAACACCTCTCGCAAGTGCTGCTCGTGGTCCTCAGCACTCCTCGAATATATCAGGATGTCGTCGATGAAAACTATCACGAACCGGTCCAACATAGAACTACACACCCTGTTCATCAAATCCATGAATGTCGCGGGTGCGTTAGTCAGTCTGAAAGGGCATCACAAGAAACTCATAGTGGCCGTATCTCGTCCGAAACGCAGTCTTCGGAACATCCTCATCTCTAACTCGCAACTGATGATAGCCCGATCTCAAGTCTATCTTTGAAAAGAAACTCGAACCCTGCAACTGGTCGAACAAATCATCGATATGTGGAAGCGGATATCGGTTCTTCACCGTCACTTTATTCAACTCTCGGTAGTCGATACACATCTGCATAGTGCCGTCCTTTTTCTTCACAAATAACACGGGAGCTCCCCACGGAGACGAACTCGGACGGATAAATCTACAATCCAATAGCTCCTGAAGCTGCGACATCATCTCTTTCATCTCAGTAGGTGCCACCCTATAAGGCGTCTTCGCAATAGGCACCGCTCCAGGGATAAGGTCGATACAGAACTCAACCTGACGATCTGGCGGTAACCCAGGCATCTCCTCTGGGAATACCTCAGGGAACTCTCTGATCACGGGTATATCCTCTATGGTCTTCTTTTCCTTTCTGGCGTCAACAACATAAGCCAGGAAAGTCTCACACCCCTTAGCAACATATCTCTGAGCTCTGGCCATAGAAACTATACCGATCTCACCTCGGCGCCTCTCACCATATACCGTAACAGTCTCACTGTCTGAAATGGGTATACGGATCACCTTCTTCGCACACAAAATGTCGGCCTGTCTGGATGTCATCCAATCCATACCCACTATCACGTCGAAACTGCTAATCTCGTAGCAGATCAATCAGAAACTGGTGAGCATCAAACTCTAAAACACAATCTCGAAATATCCGGCTCACTAATGTCGTACTACCATCCACTCTCTCGACAACTAACGGAACAGATAAAGCAGTAGAAGGCACAGAAAAGTACGCACAAAATACAACAGACACATATGAGCGATCCGCTCCAGAATCAAATAATATGTGAGCACTAAGCCCATTCAGGATGTACGTACCAGAAACAACATCTGTAGACTCGCGGGCCTCCTCTTCCGTAGCCTGAAATACCCTGCCGCGACCTCTGGGAGCCGAATCACGGCGGCTCGGTGACGAAGGCTCTGCCCTAGCCCCATTGGTACTCGCCCCATGTACAGCTGGTGGCGCGTCTTGATAATCTCTAGCAACATGACCTGGCCTCCCACAACGGAAGCACAGAGAATCCCTCGAAGTACAAGTAAAGGATGTGTGGTTGTACTGCCCACAACGATAGCAACGGGGCTACTCCGACATACAAGACCTGGAATGGCAACGACGACATCGCTGGCAGTCTCTCTCTCTCTAGAGGAACTGTCGACTCGGCTCCCTGATGGCTGGGACCCCTGCCCCACACTACTCTGACTTTGGCTGGGATGATACGATCGCCCCCGATCCCTGATACTGTCCAGACCTTCTAGACCTGCGGTCTCTGCCCCTGTCTCTATCCTTGCAGGACCCTGAACTCTGCCCCTGAACCTGCTGCTACTCGGGCTGACTCTCTCTCGGGGAATCCTGAGGCTCTCGCCAATAACTAGGGGACTGCTCGGATGTCCCCGTCCACTGTCTCTGGGCTGGAGGCTGACCCCTCTGTCTCTCGATCTTTCTCTCTGACTCGAGCCAACTCCAAGGCTCTCGCAAATGTAGGGGTATCGTGAAGCCCGACGAACTCCCGAATATCGGATCTCAAACCATCAATGAAGGCATCAGCCTTACGAATCTCTGTGTCAACATGCTGAGGTGCGAACTGAGCATACTCATTAAAGCGGTCTACATACTGCTGAACAGTCATGCTGCCCTGCTGGAGATGTAGGAAACGACGCTCCATCTCCCGGCGCTCATCACGGGGAATGTACTGCAACTCAAAGATAGCACGGAACTGCTCCCAAGACATGGCATATGTTGCAGCTGTAGTCATTGATGACTCAATGGATTTCCACCACTGTGAAGCCGCTCCTCTCAATAGATAGGTCGCATAACCGACCATATCTCTCGGGTCGACGTGGGCGACTCGAAAAGCCGCCTCAATCTCTCTCTCCCACGCCATAGCCGCACTCGGCTCACCGCCACCCCTAAACTGAGGTGGGACTCCTGTCATGAAGTCCTTAAAGGACCCACCTCTCACAGATGATGATGATGATGATGCACCAGCCCCTGTCTCAATACTGGTAACTGGCGGAGGATCTGATCTCTGACGCTGATCTCTCTCTCGGTAGAACTCTGCTAAGACCTCTCGAAGCTCATATTGGAGAATATACTCATCCCCAACTGGCCTCTCTGGCCCGGATCCCTCTCCATGATCTTCCATAACTACCTGCACATATCACAAAGGTAAGATAACAGATAGACCACCAAGCGTTATACAATAAGCTAGGTCAGTTAATTCCGCTAAACTCAGTCTCAGGGAAGAATCCCACAGATCTGAACACGGTCAAAACTCAAGCATCCACTGATACTCAATACTGAAACCATAGATACCAAGCTGTAACACCCACATTTCCCGCACAAATGCCACGTCAATATATAATCATAAGTGGCAACAACGTAAGCATCTCATAATGCACATGTCATAGGATTAACTGAAAACACTATTAATTAAAACTTTAATACATAGATCGTCATGCATCATGTCACATGCTGATGCAATACATACACAACTGAACTAACTGTTGAACACTGGTTACTTATAGCTAACACAACGCCGATCAAGTACAGAATACAGATAACTGTTTCCAAGGTCTAATATCAAAAGTCAACAAGCACACACAGACTCTGAACTGTCCCGGCTCCTACTTCGTCGGCTGCTGCAACTGTGACCCCACTGTATGACTGCCTGAGACACATAGGACTCGAAAACATAAGCTGGGAAGCTCGTGAGTACGCGAGGGTTATACTCTACAGATGAGGCACATAGCATACACAACGCATATAGCTCAATACACATAACACAGGCTCAGTGCACACACATATCTCTGCTCAAAAGGTGACGTCGTTCCCCAGCTAACAGGCCAGCACACAGCAGCGGTTAGCTCACAATAGGCACAGGAGCGACCTGGCGATAAACACTACTGTATATATACAGTCTCAAACTTCATGACTGGCTAGGGACAGTCAGCCTGCACGATCACATATCGCGGACACCTGCAACTCAAACACGTATAACACGTTTAGGGTAGATAGAATCATACATGTACCGTGTCTCTGTCTCATACACATATATCACAACACATAATTGACTCGTAAAAGTATACGCGCGTTTTGGAAAGAACTCGAGTACTCACCAAATATCTAAATTCAACTGTAACCCGGAACTCTAACACTGCTCAGAACGCGGTCGACTTGAACCTCCACAACCTCAAGAACACAAAGGTGAAGGAAGATGATGAAATCCCACAACCAAATCTGACTTTTGGGATGATTTGCTTGCTGCTCCAGGAAGCTTCACACACATACACACTATTTTTGGCAAAGGGAAGGAAAAAGGAGAACGCTCAAACTTATCTTCATATATATGTTTTCCATAATTAGAAAGCCCCGAACCCGGTAATTCCGAACCCGATATCACTTTTTCACAATTAATATCAAATTAACTCAATTAAATCCACGATCTCAGTAACAATAATAATCCACTAATTATTACTTCGGAGACACGTATTACTCGGTCCCGACACGTTTAATCCACGAAACGAGATTCAATTGGAACAAAACAATAATATTAAAATAAAGAGCCAATAAATTAAATCCACGTACCAGGCTCAAATCTGGGATGTTACATGTCGAGTAAATATATTGTCGCATATTGGTCTCTAATTTGTTTATCATATGTCAGTAGCTTCTTTTGTTACATGTCATTCACTATCCTCTATTTCATATTTAAATCAAATCAAATCTATTTTCACCTGATCTAATCTAACTAATTTAATAAATAATCAACTAAAATTTAATATTTAATTTTTGTTTATCATATGTGAGTAGCTTTTTTTTTATAAACAACTCATGTAGTACATGAGTATTTAATCTAGTTTATAGTAGTTGTTTATCACTTTGTCTGATATTTATTAGAAGACAATATTTTTGAGAAAAAGGTAAAAAGATATTCTATAACGTGAAAAAAAAAATTGATTATGTGAATGGATTTATAATTTGAATGTTAATTACATTTGGAAGATCTTCTTTAATCTTTATGTATATATATTTTTGAACGGCAAACTAATTTACTACTACTCCTAAACTACTCCTTTATCCCAAGTGGGGACTTCAGAACTAACTTCCACCACCTAAATTTTAGCTTGCATTCGACGAGAGTCGAAACCCGTGACCTCACACTTACAACACACCCCTCTTACTAAAATATATGTAATTAAAAAGTCATTTTGTCTTTATAAATTTATCAATGTATATAAAAAATAAATACATATGATATAAAAATATTAAGAATTTAAAAAGTAAAAAGTAAGTAATAAGAATACATTTCATAAATTGTTTATTAAAAACATTCGTATAGTACGTAATATGTCATTGAACGGCTTAATATACAAATCACTATAACTATAATGCAATTTAACGATGATATTTTTTTTTTAAAGTATTTTATAATTTAGTAATGTACATAACTTTATTTAAATCTTTAATTTTCTAAATTTAAATAATTATAAAATAATAAGGATAGAAATTTGATCCTTTTGTATCGTATCAACGAGGTTTCTTGTACCCAATGTTGACATGGGTTCCACAAACATTATATTAAAAGTAAAATAAATAATTTTTTAATTCTCTAATTATTTAAAAAAACATAAAACAATATAGATCTGAAAAATATTTAAGAATCTATGTATATATAGGAGTGGGTTCCGAAAAAGTATTATTTTCTCATAGGATACAAGAAGTATTATTAAAAAAATTTATAAAATAACAATATAAGTTAATTTAAATTTGTATCATAAGTTTTTATCAAGTAAAATTATAAAAACAAACATGTGAATGTATTGATGACTATGTGAATAAATGACATATTAACATTGGGCTAACTGTATAAAATAGCAACCAACTAGACACAAATGTTTTATTATAGTACTAGATTTTTTTTCTAAAATAGCATCACACTACAAAAACATTTTTCAATAAAGCATCAAACTCAAATTAATTGATCAATTATGGCATTATGTGATGACTGGATGCTGATGCAATGTCCACGTAGGCAGCCACACTAGCATAAATGATGACCTGGACATGTAAAAAATGACAACCTACTCATGATAGTATTATACAATGAAGGTGTATTTTCTGTTTTTATTTTTATTTTGAATACATTATTATTATTATAATTATAATTATTATAATTATAATTATAATTATTATTATTATTATAATTTTTATTATAATTATAATAATTATTATTATTATTTATTAAAACTATTATCAACATAAACCCTAAAATATCAAACCATGTCCAGTACATCTCTCCAGCCACCACCATCAAGAATAACTTCTCCAGCGACTTCCTTCATCTCCATCTTCACCGACAGCCGCCGCCGCCGCCGCCACCACCGCCTCTTTCACAACCAAACAATAATCACATCACCATTGCACCATCGTATTTCAACCATCACACCGTCACGAAGCACTAAGAAACCAAAAGGTTTTCAGGAGGGGTTACGTCTTGGCCTCGAAGCAGTAAGGAACCAAGAGGGTTTTCAGGTAGGATTATTTCTCGAATCAATGCATCCGGCTCGATGATTTCACCTTTCAATCCTTCATCTTTGTTGAAGGCTAAGGAAATCCATTTGGTCTCTGTAGAAGGGTCAAAATCCACATTTGATTTCACTCTGCTATCTCCAATTGGTGTTGGTGGTTGTTAGCAGTGGTAAAGAGGAAATCGACAAGGGTTTATTCTTCAAAGCATGAACCACCGATGAGAATCTGGAACCACGAATCACTAGCGAAGGGGAAATCGAGTAAAACTGGATCTGGTATCGTGTTCAAAACTGATGTGTATGAAGGTTTGTTCAATTTTTTATTTTTTATCATTGCCCGACAATCGTTGCTCTTCATTTTTTTATCATGTCTGTTGGATCGTGTTCAAAACTGATGTGTATGAAGGTTTGTTCAATTTTTTATTTTTTATCATTGCCCGACAATCGTTGCTCTTCATTTTTTTATCATGTCTGTTGGATTGTGGAATTCAAATGGGTTTGGATTATATATTTTCCCTCCTTCTAGTGTAGATTTCTTCAACAATTCTAGATTTTTATTTGTTGTTCAGATCTTCAAATCTGGATCTTCATTTGTTGTTCTTGTGTTATATTATCAAATCTATTAATTATAATATCAGATATGTTGATTATAAATTTGAGTAATCAGATGTAATAGTTTTGATTCAGATCACTTGTTTTTTTTAGTTTAGGGTTCATCTTCTTGGATTATCATTATAGATTAATTGAAGTTTGAATTTTGTGATAATAATAATAATAATAATAATAATAATAATAATAATAATAATAATAATAATAATAATAATAATAATAATAATAATAATAATAATAATAATTTTTAGATTAAAATTTGATATGTATAAAGTACATTGTTAACGTGATTATGTTGCTATTTTATGAAGATCCAGTAAGATTTGGAGCTGACATGGCAACCTAGTGGACATCTAGTCAGCGTCCAGTCATCACACAATGCTATAATTGATCAATTAATTTAAGTTGGATGTTATATTAAGAAAAGTTTTTGTAGTGTGATGCTATTTTAGAAAAAAAATCGAGTACAATGCTATAATAAAACATTTGTGTCTAGTTGGTTGCTATTTTATGCAGTTAGCCCTATTCACATTTTATCTCATTCATTAATCATTCATATTATATGTATTTATAGCGTTATTTAATACAATATTATGTAAACATTGAAAATTTTCAATCGACTGTAATGGTACTTTAATTTCGATATCATATGAAAAACGTGATACTTATTTGATACTGATTCTATATAACTATTACTAATTATAATCATATTCTTCTCTAGACTAGTAAGGATACATAAAATCTACAACTCATATTAATTATAGTAAGGATTATGTATAATATCTGATCGGAATAAATTATATATACATACATTTATCAAATCTAATTAGCCAATAGCATTCTTCCGGCTTTTTCTTTTTCTTTATTTTTTAAAAAAAATTTAAATTTTTTATAACACACCATTATCTTAGTGTTATCTTTTATTTAGTCCTTTTATTTTAATAAATTTTTGTTTAGTCCCTTTTCAACATTTATTATTACAACATTATCTTACACACTTAAAATTACGATTTTAGTTATACTTATGATCGGAGTTGTCTTTTGTAACTATTATGTTATGTATAATTGTATGAAAAAGACTTTATTATTCAAATTCACAATACAAAATTCTAATGAAATTGTTTTATAATTAAAATGTAACTTTTTAATATTTAGATTTTTTTTGTTAAATACGATTATGTATAACATTGAACATTACTATCATTACAACATTTTTTATACACTCAAATTGTGATTTTAATTATATTTATGTTTGGAATTATCTTTTGAAACTATTATGTTATGTTTAATTGTATAAATTTACTTTAGTATTCAAATGCACAATACAAAATTCTAATGAAATTGTTTTATAATTAAAATGTAACTATTTAATATTTAGATTTTTTTATCAAATATGATCATGTATAACATTGAACATTATTATTATAACGTTGACAAACTTAATTCTTTATTTGAATTGTTTAAAAAGTGTTTTATTTCATTTATTTTTTATATTTATTTTTGTAATTAATATTTTAGACGCCATAACTCGTTTAATAAAAAGTACAAATTTTGTTATAGGAATCATATTTTAAAAATGGGTATTTAAAAGAATAAATTTAATAAAAAGTACAAATTTTGGAATCCAAAAATGGACTCATGTGCATGCACTCATGGACCATTTCTTAACAGATCTCATGATTTTGGATTCTGTAAACGTGTGTTTTTAAAATAACAATCATTTAACATATGTTTTTTAAATCACGGTTTAAAGATTCAAATCTTCATAGTGAATACAGCCCAAATTACTTTGTATTTTGTCCCCCTGTCTTTTAAAAAATAGGAAATTATAATTTTTGTCCATTTGGCTAGCTAACTTTATAGGGTTTGTTTGTTTTACAGACTCCGGAAGGAATCTGTAGGATTGAAATAAAAATGTCATTCCTTTGTATATTTGGTTTGCTAAAGAAAAACTAAAAGAGAATTCATTTTGACACAAATTTTATCATCATTCGTTAGAATCTATTTACTTACCTAAGGCGACAGGGAGTGGCATCATCATGGCATGCCTCGGTACCAAGAGGGCACACCGCCCCATCCCCTCGGCATTGGCATTAAGCACCTCGGCAACGACATTGTGATGCTGAGCTCTCTCTCTCTCTCCCCTTGACCGTTGTTGCATGTGGCGTGTGTGTGTGTGTGTGTGTGTGTATATATATATATATATATATATATATATATATATATATATATATATATATATATATATATATATATATATATATACATATACACACACACACATATTTTTTTTAAATACACCAATTCACAAACCTTTCAAATATTCAAAAAAATTCTCACAAACCTCAAACACTCTTCTCTTCTCTCTCAAATGGCATCCGGTTCGATGAACAATCCGAACACACCAACCTCGACAAATCAAGGTTATTATCCGATCCCGATGCAAATGGATCAACTAATATATTCTCCGAAGGGTTTTATAAACTTTGCGAGTGTTCTGCAACACGTTTACGGTCGAGGGTATGGCATCACGCTTACTCGACTAAATTTTATGCTTTCGGAATATTCACAATTTAATCTGTTTACGGAGTACCAACCACTCTCATCCCCAACCTTATCCCCATTCGGCCCCCTCCCATCTCAACATATTACACAACCCGGAGTCGTTCCGGAAACCCAACCCGAAGTTGAAGTGGATCCCGAACCCGAGCCGACTACAAAAGATAAAAAAAAAAAGAAAACAACAACAAGGGCTCCTACTCAACATCAGACCCCGCAAGAAGAGAAGACGTTGACACGTGCTTGGCTTGATGTTTCTGAAGATCCTATTGCTGGTACCAACCAAAATAGGAAAGACTTTTGAAATCGAATTCGGTTTAGGTTCCACCAAGAAATGGGTAAAAATGACTACCGTTCGAAAGACCAACTATACACAAAATGGAGGAATGTCAACGACGTCGTTAAACAATTTTCGGCAATATTTCACTCCATCCAATGGGAAAGTGGTCAAAACGACGCCAACATTCTACAAAAAGCACTTGGAATGTTTAAAGACACGAATGGGTATCCGTTTCGACATATCGAAGTTTGGTCGGTCGTAAAAGATTTTCCAACTTGGCAACGTGTTACGACGGCCGACGATTTTATCGAACGTGGGTCTAAACGATCAAAAACAACGGACTCTAACGAGTTCTCCATGGCGTCGGATGCGCATATCAGAATCAACCTTAACGACGATGACGACTCGTTTGAGGTTCCCCACCCACGCGGCCGATTGGAAGGAACGCGGCAAAACGTAAGGATAAAGCGGCAACAAGTTCCGGTACGACGCCAACATCGGGTTTACAAGATCTTGAAGCCATTACGGCAAATATAGCTGGGTTACAAGATCGTTTAGGCGAATATTTGGATTTAAAAAAAGAAGAGATTATCGAGAGAGAAAAAGCTCGTGACTTGAGAATTTATTTCAAAGACGTTAATCATTTGACCGGAAAACAACTTGAAGTCGTGATGAAACAAAAGGAAGAAATAGAAAAAAAAAAATAGGGATTGTAGATTTTATTTTTAAGTATGTTTTTTAAGAAAAAAATGTTAAGTTTTTAGTTTTAATGTCTTAATTATTAAGTTGAATATTTTAATTTTTAAATTGAATGTTTTATGTTATGTTTAATTTTAATATTATTAATTAAATGTTATTTTTTATTTCAATATTTTTATTTTAAGTTTTAAATGAAAAAAATAAATCGAATGACAACCACACCCTCGGAATGACATCAAAATGACAAAGGATGACAAAGCTGACGTGGCTGCAAATATGCTTGGCATCCTCGCCAACCACTCCCTTTGGCCTAATAGACAAAGAATTGAGATTTCATTCTCATAATACATTTTTCATGTCGACATTACCTACCATACCGATCCTACGTCACTCACTCATCCTATCCTACCTAATCATACATCTCCTTACCATACCCCACCCACTCGAAATAACGTAACCATATCCCAACCCAACTCACCCCACCCTAACCTATACTCACCTACCCTACCCTACCCCACCTAAACATGGCAATGTGGCGAGGCGGGACGGGGAACTCAGTTCCCATCCCCATCCCCGCTTCTTAATCCTCTCCCCCATCCTCGGCCCCATCCCCGTCGGGGAATGAGTTTCTATCCCCATCCCTTTTCCAATCGGGAATTGGGGATCCCCGTCGGGGAATCAGGTCTTTTAAGTTCCTAAAATATTATTAACTTTAAAATATAAATAGTAATTTAGTAGAAATAATTATGTAAATAAACTTTAAAACAAATCAATTCAAACATATTTGAGTTATTTACATATATAATTTATAATTTATAATGAAACTAAAACAAAGAAATGTTTGCAAAAGATTTATATACCCACTAAAATGAAAAAAACAATAGTATTTTAAACTATGAAAAATTCTTATACAATAATATTTAATATATTATAAAAAAAAGTAATGAATAATTTATATTGTATAGTTAAGTATATATAATAATTTATATTAAAACATAAAACATAATCGTGGTCGGAGTCGGGGATTAAAGTGTCTCCCATCCCTGCCCCATCCCCGTTAATTTAAATCGGGGATTCCCCATCCCCGGTCAACTCGGGGATTCTCCGGTCAAATCGGGGTCGAGTTACGGGTTCCCTATCGGGTATGAGTTTTTTTGCAATGTCTAACCCCACCCCACCCCCACCACTATCAATCCTACTTTACCTAACCATACCCCACCAATCTCATCCCATCCTACCCCCACCCCACCCTACCTAACCACTCCCCAACCCTATGCACGCTCCACCCAATCTTACCCCAGATACCGTACATCCACCCATCAAATCCTATCTTACAAACTAAATTGGAAAAATAACAATAAGTGAAGTTGGTGCGTTTAGTTACCGAAAATTTTCATCTCACTTTTCAACAAAAATGAAAACTTGTTTACTTTACAACAATTTCATAAATTTTCATCTCACTTTTAAAATAACACTTTTCATATTCTCTCTTTTACTTTTTTATAACCTACCCTATAATTCTTTATAATACTCTCTTTCTCTCTCTTACTTTTCTACCACCTAACCTATTTTTCTTATTTTATAATCACCTATCTTATTTTTTCTAAAACAAAAACTTCATCACCTAAACAAATTTTCACTTTTCATAGAAACCCTTGTTTTTTTCTAAAAACTATAACTTGAAAACTGAAGTCGAAAAATGACTAGTTTTCGTTAACTAAACGCATTTTTCAAGTTATAGTTTTTAGAAAAAAAAAACAAAGGTTTTCATAAAAAGTGAAAACTTGTTTAGACGATGAAGTTTTTGTTTTAGAAAAATAAGATAGGTGATTATAAAATAAGAAAAATAGGTTAGGTGGTAGAAAAGTAAGAGAGAGAAAGAGAGTATTATAAAGAATTATAGGGTAGGTTATAAAAAAGTAAGAGAGTGAATATGAAAAGTAGTATTTTAAAAAGTGAGATGAAAATTTATGAAATTGTTGTAAAATAAACAAATTTTCATTTTTGTTGAAAGTGAGATGAAAATTTTAGAAATTTTAATAAACTAACGCATTTTCATTAACATATTTCATTTTTTCTGAAAACAATTTATGAACCAAAACCCCTGGTTGAGTATTTTCCTTCATAAAAATGTGATTATAACAAACTTCTACTTTTGTGTTTCAAACAAAAATAAATATCATTTACTCATTTTCTTCTTTCCTAATCGCTCATTGATTCAGGGGGGAGAGAGGAAAAGAAAGTGTGTGTGTGTTTGACGACAACTCCTCTGTTCGAGTCTTCGTACTGCCGATGAAGCCCTCCAACCAAGTTCAATATTTTTGCTTCAATTTCGTCCTAAAACTTTTTAGAATCTGTTTGTTTTACCTAAGAATTGTTTGGGATCTATTTAAAAATCAAAACTATAATAGACTAACAAATAAATCGAAATCATATTAGTTCACAACGATTTGTAGAAATCAAAAATCAAAGCAGAAATAGACAGGTTAATTATATATATATATATATATATATATATATATATATATATATATATATATATATATATATAGGGTTGGGTTCCGGTAAGAACCCTTGTTACCGTGAGAACGTGAGAACCACTCCAAAATGCACAAATTTGTACATCAAATACACAAATTTTAAAATTTAAAGTTTACTTAAAATCATTATTAGTCTTAAATATTAATAAATATCATAACTTAACACTAAAATTACATTCAAAACTTACATTCATTAAATTATAAACTAAATGCATAAATTTGAACATCAAATGCACAAATTTTCTTAAATGCACAATTCGTACATAAAATGGATAAATTATAGCATGAGATGCGTAATTTTTACATGAAATGCATAAATATATCGAAAACATTTAATTTTAGTATCAAATGCACAATTTTCTACAGTGGATGCACAATTTTTAGAGTGGTTCTCACGTTCTCACGGTAATGAAGGGTTCTCATGTGAACCCAATCCTATATATATATATATATATATATATATATATATATATATATATATATATATATATATATATAGGGATCCATTGTGAACAAGTTATTCATTGTGCACGTTGTGAACAAATAAAAAAAATACATATAATCGTTCATATATATCAACAAGTGTTTGTAATATGATTCATATGATTCAAAAGCTTCATAGAAGTGTCTATTTAAGATTCAGAACATTCAAAAGGTTCATAGTACGTAGTTTTTATAACAAGATGCACAAGATGCATAGGATGCAACAAGATTCATAAGATTCGACAAATTCATAGGATTCAATAAGATCCAAAGGATCCAATAGTATTAATAGGTTAATAGAAGAGTCCAGTACTATTTTCAACAAGATTCATAATATTCAGAAGCTATTTTATGGTTGTTCACAACGTGCACAACGAATAAAGTGCTCACAAAAGATCCTTAGTATATATATATATATATATATATATATATATATATATATATATATATATATATATATATATATATATATATATATATATATATATATATAGCTTCAAGTGAGTACCACCTCTAATGCAGCGCACCGGAAGGTACCACCCTTAAAAGTAATTTTTTTGAAATTTGTTTTCATGAACATGTTCTAATTAACATTACACAGATCATATGTAAATTTCATGCAAATCCGAACACTCTAAGTGCATGAAAACACGCATCACATAAATGCGCGTTCACATGTCTTCAAAATTATGTAAGTGTGTGTTCACATCATTTTTTAGGAGCTAGGAGATGTGAATTTATGTGAAATTTACATATGATCTTCATAACGTTAATTAAAACATGTTTATGAAAAAAAAAATTTTAAAAAGTTTTTTTAAAAGTGGTACCTTCTGGTGCGCTGCATAAGAGTGGTACTCTCTCGAACCATATTCTATATATATATATATATATATATATATATATATATATATATATATATATATATATATATATATATATATATATATATATATAATCAGGTTAATCAGCGTACCTATAAGATTCCAGCGTACCCTAATGTGAATGATCATTCACATATATTTTTTTTAATAGACATGTTTAAGACAACATTATAATACTTTTTTTTCAAAAGGAGCAACATCATAAATCTTGTGAATGGTAAAAAAAGATCATGTGAATGGTCATTCACACCATTCACATTCACATGGATGACCATTCACATAAATATGCATTGAGCATTCACATAATTTTTAAGGACACAAAAAGTGTGAATATATGTGAAATTCATATATCATGCGTATAACATTAAATTAAACATCGTTATGTGAAAAAAAAAAATTTAAAAAGTTTTTTTAAGGTTGGTACCTTCGGGTGCACTTGATTTCGAGATGTACTTATTTGAACCTGACTCTCTCTCCCTCTCTCTCTCTCTCTCTCTCTCTCTCTCTATATATATATATATATATATATATATATATATATATATATATATATATATATATATATATATATATATATATATATATATATATATATATATAGTTGGGTCAGTTGAGAACTTTTATGCATCATATGATGCAAAATATCTGATGCATTTACCGTAGGGTAGTTTAGGGAAAACATAATCTATTTTAATTAAAAAGTTATATTAATTGAATATTGTATCAAATATTTACATGATAAAATAAGGTTTTGTGTGCTCGATATCAATTAAATTCATATCCAGTGTCATAGGTCACTATAGGGTCACACATTCGTGCACCACCGAACCATTAATGCTTAATGGATGATTAAGTCGATGGATCAATTAGTAATATTTGATATTATGAAAGAATATATTTATAGAATAATTATAAATGTTATTAGATAATATTTATAATATTTCCTTTATAGATAAATGCTAATAAACTAATAGATAATTTTTAGAATTATTTATTAGTTAATATTAAAAATAATCTATAACCTAAGGGTTTATAAATAGGGGTTTAAGGGTTAAACCCTAGGAGGTTTGTTGGAAGTGGAAAAATCGGCCCCTCCCTTTGCGCGCTCTCTCTCTCTCTCTCTCTCTCTCTCTCTCTCTCTCTCTCTCTCTCTCTCTCTCTCTCTCTCTCTCTCTCTCTCTCTCTCTCTCTCGGCCGAACATAGCAACCCTCACGGGGTTCGGTTTTCGATCGTATCATTGCGATATCTAGCGTCGCGGTTCAACGGTGAAGCGTGTTTGGATCACCTAAAGCTTTTCCGTGTGATTGTCTCATTGCAATGGCGCAATCTGGTACGAATACTAAACTTTCTATATTTGATTATGTTTTATGTTAATACGAGACAGTCTGGGATGATTTAAATGGTTTATTGTTCCGTTGTGCTAAAAGTTTGTGAAAACTGTGTTTAAATCCTTCAAAATCGATGGAGAATTTTTGGTTTTAATTATTTTATAAGAAAAATAAAATTTGTTGTTTAACATTGTATTTTCATAAAGGTTAAAAGTGTCAAATATTAAAAGTCACAAACAAATACACCTTAAAAGTGAAACAAACATTTTAAAATAAAAACCTTCTTCTTCCGGCATAATAAATGAAGTTAAGAAATGATATCTGTCAATTACTCCAAACCTTTAGACGAAATTTATCATTTACTCAATAAAAATACAGTAAATTTGTGAGTGAGAATTGCTCACGATAATACATGATTCATGGACGGATCCAAGGCTTCGGGGCTGGTAGCACCGACAACCAGTTCTCGAGCCATAATTATGTTGTGTAATGTAATTTTTTTTGAAATTTCGATTGTGCAACAAATGAAGTTTGAAGTATGCAACCGGTGTATTTCTAAAATCTGAAAATTTTTAGTAAGTTTATAATAAAAAAAAATTAGAGTAAATTACAAATATGGTCCCTGTGGTTTGCATAAAAATTTGGATTTGGTCCCTGTGGTTTCAATTTTGCATAAACGGTCCTTATTTGCATAGTTTACTTGCAAAAATGGTCCCTCTATATCATTTTTTTTCCTTAATGACAACTATACCCTTTTCATTAATAACAATTTTGGTCCTTTTCTTTTCATGAATTTTGTTTTGGTTTTTAAAATTTAAATCTTAATTTAATAAATAATGATTTAATTTATTTATTATTATTATTTAAGATGTATTTATTTTTTTTATTAAAGTTATATTTTTCATCAACTGATTTATTTTTTTTACGTTTCGATTGTGTATTTAATTTATTTATTATAACTTTATTTATATTAGATTTCATTGTTATATATTTATATGTTCTTTTTTGTATTTTGTATGTTTCCATCTATTTATTTCATTAGGTTAATATATTTTGATTTCATTATACCTTTTTAAAGAAAATATATAAACTTAGAATTTATTTAGATATTTGTTACATTATTATTTCGGTGTAACTTCAATATTCTATTTGTTTTGATTCAAATATTTTGTTACATTAAAACATTTAAGTCAAAACAAATAATTAGGTTTATATAGTTTTATTGTAGATTATAATTAAACCAAAACATATTACTATAACAAAATAATTATGTCATAACGAATAAAATGTTATGTTTATATATTTTACTTGAAAGTTGTAACAAACTTCAATCGTATTAACCTAACAAAAAATTTAAAATCAAAATAAAAAAAATGCTAAGTTTATATTTTTTCTTAAATTTATAATTAATTTGAATCGTATTAATGTAACAATATAATCATATTAAAAATAATAAATGAAGTGTAAGATAAACTAAAATTTATTTAAACCGTAACATATTAGTATAATAAAATATTAAATTTTTTTTGTTAGGTTAATACGTTTTAAGTAGGTTATAACTTTCGAATAAAATAAATAAAAATATCATTTCATTTGTTATGACATAAATATTTTATTATATTAATATGTTTTGGTTTAATTATAATTTACAAGAAAACTATATAAATCTAACATTTTTATTTGTTTTGATTTAAATGTTTTAATGTAACAAAATATTTAAATCAAAACAAATAGAATATTAAGTTTAAACCAAAATAATAATGTAACAAAAATCTAAATCCAAATTAATTAAATCCTAAGTTTATATATTTTTCTTAGAAACTAAAAAGGTATAGTGAAATCAAAATATATTAATGTAATGAAATAAATAGATGGAAACATAAAAAACTATATAAAAATTATAATAATAAAATATAATATAAATAAAATTTTAATAAATAAACTAAATACGTAATAGAAACGTAACATAAATTTATTAAATAGATAAAAATATAACTTTAATAAAAAATAAATACATTTTAAGTAGTAATAATAATAATATTAATAAATTAATCAAATCACCATTTATTAAAATAAGATTTAAAATTTAAAACAAAAACAAAATTAATGAAAAGAAAGGGACCAAAATTGTTATTAAGAAGAAGGGTATAATTGTCATTTAGGAAAATAAATGAGACAGAGGGACCATTTCTGCAACTAAACTATGCAAATAATGACCGTTTATGCAAAATTGAAACCACAGGGACCGAATCCAAAATTTTATGCAAACCACAGGGATCATTTTTGTAATTTACTCTAAAAATTATAATACAAACAAAACAATTAAATTTGTAGTATATTTATTTACTTAACAATAATTCACTTAAAACTCAAAATTCCAAAAAAAAAAAAAAAAAAAAAACTCAAACACAACCATAAATAGGGCAAATGACCAAAAATAATAACAAGTTTTGACATTTTTATCATTAATAGTAACATTATTTATTTTTTATCATTTATACTTACAAATTTTATTTTTCTATCAATAATTGTAATGAGTAACCTGCAAACTTGTTTAGCAGACCACCAACAACTTTTCAGTTATAAAAAATACTAACAACTTTTCATATTTTTATCAATAACAGTAACATATCAAATTAAACCAAACTTTTTATTTTTATTTTTTATGTTTTTCTAAGATTTCATAAATACAAAAATAAACTCAATTTATGTTTCAGTTTATTTAATTACACTACTACAATCTTTAGTGACTATTTTTGTAATTTCATTAAATTTATTTATTTACAATTTTTATTTTTTATAACGTTATAAATTTTTAATATATATTCTAATGATTTATTTACGATTAGATAATATTTGATTATTTATTCACAATTATATATAATATGAACGGAAAAAAAATACTACGAATTATTACAATTTCACTTTTTCCAAATGAAAAAACTATGAATAATTCTATTTTTAGTTTTTCCCAACAAAATAATATGAACTATTTTGATTTTTAGTTTTTTCGATCTAAATGAGGTTGCAGTTTTTTATATAAAAAACTAAAAATAAAAATTGGTTGCAATATTTTTCAAGCAGAAAAACTACAAACCACAATTATTCATAATTTTCTTGTGTTGTTAAAAATTGTAACACCCCGTCTTTAAGAAATATTACGTGGATTTAATTATTGGTTGATTTAATATTGCGTTGGGACAATTGTATGACAATTAGTGGAATGAACACGTGTCGGGGTCGAGTATATATGTCACCGGGTTATAATTCTAGCGGATTATTAATAATTATGAGACCACAAAATTAAATGAGAATATTGATATTAATTATGAAATATTGATAACGGAGTCGGGTATCGGTGTCGAACCCGCGTTATAAACGATATGTTTATATGTGTAACACGTTTATGTAATGTTTTTATGGGTTGCAATATTTTTTATTCGGCAAACTATAAACTGGAATAATTCATAGTTTTTTTCGTTGTTAAAAACACACAAATAAATGAGTTATAATTATTTTGTATGAAAAATCAAAATGATTTATAGTATTTTTGTAAAGAAAATCTAAAACATGATTGAGTCGTAGTTTTTCATTCGGGAAAGCTAAAAGTTAAATAGTTTGTAATCAGTTTCGTTTGGAATTTACTAAAAAGCCGATCAATTTGTACTTTTTTTATTTCAAATGAAAAGTACTACGTATGAAAAAATATTGCGACCAAATCATTTTTTAGTTTTTCCATGAATGGAAAAACCATGACTCATTGTGGTTTATAGTTTTATGAATGAAAAATATTGAGACTCATTTTATTTTTATTTTTTAAATAAAAAATTATAACTCATCAAGATTGGAAAAAACTAAAAAAATGGAACGATTTGTATTATTTTATTCAGAAAAACTAAGAAAATGATGGTTCATATTTTTTTAGTTGTAAAAAGTGAAAAATTAAATGATTCATAGTATTTTTTCATTCATATTATATATAATTGTGAATAAATAATCGAATATTATCTATCCGTAAATATTCGGAATATAAACTTGGTTTATTTTGGTGTCTATGAAATATTAGAATACTTAATAAAATAAAATAAAAATTATGTTTTAATTTGATATGTTACCATTATTGATAAAAATTTGAAAAGATGTTACTATTTTTGATAACCGAAAAGTTGGTGACTATAAATTTGAAAAGATGATACTATTTTTATTGATAGGAAAATAAAAAGTTGTTACTATAAATGATAAAAAATAAATAATGTTACTATTAATGATAAAAATATCAAAACTTGTTACTCCCTCCGTCCCAAAATAAGTGTTCACATTTGACTTTGAAAGTCTTTCTTTTTCAACTTTGACCTCAAATAAATTAGTATGTGTTATACAATACTTGATGAACATTATACTCAATGAAAATTCATTTAAAACCAACTCCTTTCATATATTTTGCATCACGTATTATATAACACAAAAAAAAAAAAAATTTAATGTCAAAGTTGAGAAAGAAATACTTCAAATGTCAAATATGGACAATTATTTTGGGCGAAGGGAGTACTATTTTTGATCATTTTCGCTTTACTATTTTATTAGTCTATGTTCATCAACCCACTTTTTAAGTTTTATTAGTGCAATCAAAACAAAAAATATAACATTCTTATCCAAAAAAAAAAAAATAAATAAAAGGTTTTTGCCTTATTCCATTTTCTACCTTCACAGGTAGTTCTCTCCAGTATATTTCTAATTTCTTGATTGAATTCTAAAATTTTAAGTCTTTAGATCTTTTAATTGTTTGACCGTGAGATTTTAAGATTTAGGATTACAATTTTCTCTGATATTTATTTGACTATTTGTGTATTTCTATTGTGTATTGTTGGTCCGACCTGACCAATTTAATTAATAAATTATCAAACTATACGTAGATTGTCCAAGATTCTGCAACCAACGATCCCGGTTTTTTGGTCTTTCACTGGTTATGGTTGAATATTGAGTTACTCGAAACCACCAATTTTATGCAAATTTTTTTGTGATCACAACTAGCCGGCGCTAGTGTCATATTATATATACATACATTTTCCATATGGTTTTGACCATTGAGAAATTGTAACATGGCAACCTTTGATTGGTTAGTTTTTTTTTAAATTTAAATTCTTCATAACACATCCTTATCTTAACGTTATCTTTTATTTAAGCTCTTTATTTTAATAATTTTTGTTTAGTCTTTTTTTAATATTTATTATTAGAATGTTTTCTTACAAATTAAAATTATGTTTTTAATTATACACATGTTTGGAGTGGTTTTTTGAAACTATTATGTTATGTTTAGTTGTATGAAAAAAAACTTTATTATTCAAATGCACAATACGAGATTCCAATGAGATTGCTTTGTAATTAAAATGTAACTACTTAATATTTAGATTTTTTTATTATCATGTTTAACATTAAACATTACTATTATAAACGTTGGCGAACCCTAATCGATGTATTGGAGACATCACCATTATAACTTTACTTGATTTGATCATAAAACCAACAATTAAATGGCGATTTGTAATATCCATTGGGAAAGGTACGTGAAATTATATAATTGGGTTGATTTTATTATTATTAATGAGTTGGATCAATTATTGAGTTATACGTGAAACCGTCACGTGATGAGATTTTGGGTTAACCGGGTTATGGGACTAAGTTTTTATGAAAGATTATAATATTTGTGATTATTAATTAATTTGGAACCCGATGATATAAATTTGTGTTTTATGATTGCGAGATCGGATATTGGGTACCGAACCGAGTTTAAACCCAAAACGTGTATATTGTTCAACTCCTTGTTGACGAGCCGTCGTTATGACCCGTAGAAATAACTTTAAATTTAACTATTAGCTTAGAGAAGTAAGAGTCAAATCCGTAGGGAGTGCGTATGTAATTAGGGTTAATTAGCTAGTTTTTTAAGTTTATTAAAAGCAATTAAATTGTGAAATGAGTGATTTGTTTGGAATAATGATTACAACTAAATTATAACTATAACAACGACGCGTAACTAACAGATTGATTAACAAAACAAATTAAAAGATAACTATTTACGGAATCACTACGACATAAGTTATTACCCACTTGAATTTCATGCAACGATCACATGGACATAATTAATTGCTTAGTCAAAATAATCGTAAATACTTTAACAAATCAATCTCGGCATAGCGCATGCAATATTCATTACTTGTCTTAATCCCTAAACTAATGGACTCGGCACAAATAATAATATCACTATGAACTATCTTGTTTTTATCAATCAAAACATTTACTCATAATAATAACCGAATGTATATCATTTGCATTACATGAAGCATTCAAGAAACACAAAATACATCAACACATAAAATGAAATTCAAGAAAGTAAAACTTAGCCGTGATTCCTCCGCAAACGGCTATGGTGGTTTAGCCGCTCATCGTACGCTCTTTATTGGGAATGATTGGAGACGTCATCGTAGGCTCGAACGGTTGCAATCCACCTTCTTCGTAATTGGCTCGTGAATCAATTCTGGCAGGGCTTCGCCAATGTTTTCAACACTTTCGGGACCTCTCGAAACGGCTGCCATCGACCACTATTTATAGAGGGAGTGAAAATTAGGGTTTTGGGCTCAAAAACACGTCTGCAGGGATTTCAAGCCGCACCAACGTAGGCCTGCGCCCTGCCCTGCGCTGGGGGTACGACCTGGGCTACGCTGGTCTCCGCTAGAAGTGCTCTCTAGCTCCAAATAATTCTGTTTTGCAGCGTAGTGTGGCGCAGGTCTGCGCCCCCACCGGCTCGGTTCACACTGAATTTTCTCGAGTTGCTTCCATTTGACTTCTTGACCCTGAAACACAATTTGGGAGTAAAAGTATGGAATTTACGAAGCGTATGTGCTTAAAAAGAGCCTAAAACGATACCGAAAACACATAAAGTTATAATCATATCACTTGTTTCCTTAATTCATTTCCAAATTAAAAACCTAAGTGTGTGTGTGTACGCGCGCGCTTGTGACTTCCAGCAACAACATCAGCAATAAAGGATCTAGATAATCTGAGAATTGCTTCCAAGCTCATCATCAACCTATTCCTTCGAGTTCAAGTAAGTTTTGAGCTCCAATTCGTGAATTATATGTTGTTGGATGTAATCAAATGAGTAAAGTGAGGTTATATGTGTTACTGAACAAATTCGAGGTAAATCAGTCGAGTTATATCGAGTTGAGATTGGGTTGGGGATGATTCCCCTGGTCTGTGAAAGAAACAGAGCCTACTGGTTCTGTTCGTCCGTGAGTGCGACCGCGATCATAGGATCACGGGCCGGATGTTCTTGAAATGAGTCCGGGTCGCGTTGCCTTGGGCGCGGGGCGCGATGGGATCGCAGGCGGTGGAGGATCAAGCTCGGGCCGCACTGTGATGAGCACAACCGAGATCAAGGGTTAGGGTTTTGGGACAGGTGAGTCATGTGCTGGGTATCCGGGCTTGTGTGTGTTATTAGGGAATCGTGTATAGAGCTATTGAGCTGTGATTGAGATATCGAGTTATTAAATTGTGATTCTAGGATCTCGAGTTGATAGGGTCGGGATACGGGAAGGGAACCGAGACTTGAGGAGTGAGCCTTCTACTCAGGTGAGTTTGCATATTTTTCTGAGATACATGTACGATTATTTATTTAATACTTGCATGATCTTATTACTGAGCTTTATTACGAGATTACTACGATTTTTAAGGAGTTTTATTATGAGTATTATCATCATGCACGTATTACTGAGCTTTCTTGTGAACTGAGTTTTATGGAGAAATATGCTTTATTATATGACATTTGGGACACGTGAGATACCGAGATATTAAACGGTGCGGCTGGACAGGGGTCGGGTCGCCCCTGATTCCCTTTTGAGTTCCTGACGACTGCTTTATGCAGTCTAGAAATTAGGTACGTGAATTCGTCCACACGAGTTGAGTACCTATCCTGAGCTATCTTGTGAGATCTCATATACCTGTTCAGTAGAGAACGCTCAACACCTTTTTACTGAGTTTATTATCTTTTAACTGATTTTTTTAATAATCGTATAACTAACATTTGCATTCTCACTAGCGTTAGCTGACCGTGTGTTTAAATGCGTGTATCTCAGGTGATCGGAGTTCTAGTAGGCCTGCTAGACCCAAGTAGGTTTACATCTACAGTGCTTGAGGAGTTAGCTACCTTTCTTAGAGGTAGTTATATTTTGGGAACTGTATATATATACTTCGGATATTATGTAATTTAATCAGGGATTTCCATGACTTAATATCTAAATTAAAGTTTTAATTTATCGAGTTATCACGTGTTTACCTTGGGAACAGTTATTGATTCGTATATTATATTTCTTTTGACGTGTTTTTATGCGGCATTGGGGAGATCGAGGGTGTTACATGATTAAACCTAACCAATGTAAGGTTTTCAAATTATAGATTCGATCTAGAATACCAATGATAAGAATTAATTAACAGTATTATTTAGCTTGCTCATTGGATATATATTATCTTTCGAATTTCACTTATGCTTCAATCTTGGTGCAGTTGAGTTTCCTAATTTTAACTGTTTGAAAAATATTTATTCATTTGTTTTCAATATTTAATTATGTAATTAATATTTTAGATCGTGCAAGATTGCCCGGGTATTCAATAAGTGGTTGTATATAATCTTGAACTTCAAATTTCACCTTTTTAAAATGGAATAAATCAAACTAGAAATGAGCAGGAATGTAGGGTAGACACAAAACCGTAGGTTCTATTATTTTCAATATATAATTATCAAATTTTTTAAAATTAAAAATATGGATTAAGAAAAAAGCGATGGCTCAAATTATAATTAAATAAATGGATATTTGTACAGAAAACTCTCAATGTGGACCATTTTTATGATTAAAACCCCCCAACCATTTTTCATTCCATAAAAATATTCAACCAATAAAATCTCACAAAATTAACATATTATCGGTTATAAATGATTGAAAGTCATAGGTCATTGTTCACAACTCATCAATGACCACTAGAATTTCACCAAAAAAATAAATTCCAACAAAAAACACAGATTTGAACAAAGAAATCAACAAGAAATGTGAATTTGAATCATAAAACACAGACAACTGTGTTCGCTAGAAAGAAGGTTTGTCGGAGACGAATGGTTGGTCAGCAGATTACAACCGGTTCACTAAGTTGCAAGTCTTTTTTTTTTTAAACCTCAATTTGATAACTTTTATTCAGTTGAGGGTTTTCTGGTGTAATAAAAAATGATTGTGGTTTTAATCACAAAAATAATTAAACTTATAGGTTTTTTTGCACAAATATCCCTTAAATAAAATCTTCAAAGTATGGATTAAATAAGTCTTTTAAAAAGTAAAAGCTTCTTCAAAACCATATATAAATTCGATTGTTAGAAGTTCATGGCCGGTTCTTAAGAAGGGCAACGAGGGGGCCCCAAAATTTTTAGGGCCTCATCGATACTTCTTTGTTTCTTTATAGTGAAACGTGAAAATATAAAATCTACTTCATTTTTATGAGATGTTCTAAAATTAAACGAACACATTTTGTTATTTTTGTATTATTTTTTGGATACGTAAACACAATAATATTTGTATTATTAAATACTTTTTATTTTATATTATAAAATATTCATATTTAGGGTCCTATTTTAAATTTATGGCACAGGGCCCCTAAAATCAATGAGACGGCCTATTAAAGTTGTAGCCTTTACGTTTGCATGAATTATATCCAAGAATTCCGACCAAAGTAATCTGTGTTTTTTAAATGAAGAATTGAAAAAAAAAAACTTAGTGTTATATATATATATATATATATATATATATATATATATATATATATATATATATATATATATATATATATATATATATATAGAATATGGTTCGTGTGAGTACCTAAAAAATGCAGAGTACCGTGAGTACCTGTGAACACACGGGTTTTAGATGTGAACATGCTCCGAAAAAAAGTTTTTTTTTTTAAATTTTTTTTCATATTAATTTAGATACAAATAATATAAGCCTATTCGTAAAAGAATTACACACATTCACACTTTCTAGCCTCTTAAAAGTCATGTGAACGTGAAAAAATTCATGTGAACATGCTTAGCTGTGAACATACATTCATAACAGTGCAGTTCATGTGAACTTGCACGTTTCACATAGTTATAGTGTGTGTTTAGGTGTGATTTTTTGCAAGTAGTCTTATATTATTAATTTAAACATGATTATGAAAAAAAATTTCAAAAATAATGGTTTTAAGCGAGGTACCTCCGGTACTCCGCAAAACTAGTGGTACTCATTTGAACCCAAATCCATATATGTATATGTATATATATATATATATATATATATATATATATATATATATATATATATATATATATATATATATATATATATATATATATATATATATATATATATATATAAGGAGGTTCAATGGAAAACCACCATGCACATGAAAACTTGTGAAAACCGCACTGCACCACCATAGATGCATCAAATTCCCCGGGTGATGCATCAAAATCCCACGTGATGCATCAAATTTCCCACGTGATGCATCAAAATCCCGCGTGATGCATCACTTTATTTACGATCAGGCCCCCGCGTTTTTCATGAAATGCACCAAATCGGACGGTATGCGTAGGTTTCCATAGTTTTCAAGTGCATAGTGGTTTTCCATTGAACTCACCCTATATATATATATAGATTGAGGTTCTATGGGGCACCATATGCATCGGGAACCAAATGGGAACAAAAAATGCATTGCTTGTTTACAAAGGGTGCATTAAGGGCATCTTGGGAATGTTTAATAATATATTGTTAAATTATAAGATTTAATTTAATATTTCATTTATTTAGGAAACCAAATAAAATATTGGTTGTTTCATACATGATGCACAACAGCAATGCATCACGACAATGATGAACACATTGAAGACGTTGATGAACACGTTTAAATTTCAGAGATGCATCACGAAATTAACACGTTTAAATGTCGAAATGCATCACGATTTTGGTGATGCATAATGATGGAACAAAGACGAGGATGAATATGACCGAAATGCATCACGATTTTGGTGATGCATAATGATGGAACAAAGACGATGATGAATATGGTCGAAATGCATCATGTTTGAAATGAATTGGATGAAGATGCATCGTGTTTGAAGACGAATCCAATAAATTGGATGAAGATGCATCATGTTTGTTTAGATTCGGATAGAATATTTTCTGAATTCAAGCATCTTCCGATTTTGCTCTTCCGCGCGCGAGAAGTTATGCACCCGTGCACCCATTTTCAAGTTAATTACCCTTTTGCCACTGCAATCTGAACCATTAAAATTCAAGATCTAACGGTGCATACAGGTTCCCAAAGTACACAATGCATACAGGTGCCCCATAGAACCTGACCCTATATATATATATATATATATATATATATATATATATATATATATATATATATATATATATATATATATATATATATATATATATATATTAGTAGTGTACCCGCGCAAAGCGGCAGAGACAATAATAGTTCTAATGATTATGTGTTCATTCAATAACATATCATTGTTTCAAAGATATAAAAAGAAGATTAAATGTGGTTTTTGACAATATCATCTTCAAATGGATATATAATTGATATTAAAGTATATATATAACACCAGTATATATATCATTTATAATTTCAACGTGCATTTTTGTTTCTAGAAAAGTAAGAAAACTTTATAAGTTCTGCAATTGAAGTAAAAAAGATATAACACCATCCACATTGCTTTAAAACAATGATCTTCTTGTTTCGTAGGAAAAAGAGGGTCTCTTTCAGACTTTCATCACATCTCTAACATCAAAACCACTAAAAAAGAGAGCTACAAAGATTCAAGGGCATAAGTCGAATGCCAACAACAAAAATGAATGTCAAAAGCCAAACACAAAGAGAGAACGATATTCCCCAAATGTTTTCTTACTACTTTTTTGTCAACCAAAAGATACATCATACACCTGTTGCTAGATAAATAATAACCAAAAGGAGGTTCCATAACTGATGGATAACTCTTAAAACTACGTCAAACTGATAGATAACTCTTAAAACCATGCAAAGTAAAAACTACATCAAACTGACAGATAATCCTAACTACCTAAAAGTACAATATACTTAAAATTACAATTATATCACCTGCATAGTCCAACAACTTTCTCATGTGATCTCAGCTTAAACCCAACAACCACAAACATGGCTTGATTCTTCAAAAGCAGATAAAACCATCAAAAGCACAAAATAATAATGTATATAAGCAATCCATAGAAACAAATAAACCTACTGAGTGAGTGGATTTCAAGTGAGTGATTCATAAAGTGCATAAATTCGTAAAAATTCTTAGACACTGGTAGCGCTATTATGAAGAAAAAAAAACATACTTTTAAAATCCTGTGACCAACTTATACATGAAGTGAAAGTATCTTCCCAGTTATTTGATTTTTTCCTTAAGATGCTTAAGTTAACTTAAACCATATATCAAGTCATATGTCGCAATTTTCAAGGGATGGGGCAGGGAACAATGCATGCAATGGAACAACTTTCATAGTCATTGATACAGAAATTGAAGAAAAAAGAATCATACTTGTTGCTGGAAGCCTTGAGAGCATTTGTACAAGAACACATGCAACTTAACATCAGTAACATCATACAATCTCTCCTCGATGTCATCACATATAGCAAGCTTTATCGCTGCTGATTGATCACTCATTCTCATAGGGATATTTAGGGTGAGTCTAGCAACTCTAGATTATTTCCAAAATGAACCCATCTTTTACCAAGATCACAAAAAGAAATAAAGAACAAAAATAAGTTGAAACTGCCCTATAACAATAAATAAATAAGTAACCCATAATTTAATGCTCGTGTTACACCTGGTGCTGCTGGGCACATACGACGCTTTAGTAAACGATTGATCAAAGATGACTTTCCAAAATTTGGATAACCAACTATTCCATCTCGCACCTGTAATAAATTGCACCGTAGCTAGTAAGCAATGTGGGAACACAGTGTTATTACAATGGGAACACAATGTTATTACTTATTTATGTTACGTGGTGTTTGTGTGTTTTTAAAAAATAAAGAAACACACACAGGAAAATGATGAACAAAACACGGACACTACAAAGACATATAATTTGGAGCTAATCAAAGATCCTCAACTAAGTAAGTGGATGTTTTAGTCCATGGTTGATCCACTGAGAGTAAACCCCAAATCAAACCATGTCTCTGCCAATGGAAACAATAACTCAAGTAGAGAAACATACTCAAATCAAAGAACATCTTGGAACCCATTCTTAGTACATAAGTTTTAAACAAACTCATTCTTATATATTTTATGAAATTAGGTTTGCAGTAATTGATCAAAAGTTATGAAACAAAGGGGTTTGATTATGTGTGTCAAGACTTCGTAATTGACATTACAACCGTCGTCCCATGCTTAAACTAACAGATTTGATTATAGGCAGTAGTAAATAATGTTCTTTAAAATAGTTCTAGATGAGACCGAATACAAAATGGAAAGCATAATGGAAAACAATTGAAAAGGATTCATAGAGAATGATGGATGCTTGAGAGACCTATTAAACAAAATTTGAGGCACTACCATCTATACAGATTGAGATGCATAAAGGAACCACCAATGTCGGGAATCCTTGCTCAAAAATATAAATCTCACTTTGAAATTAGTGATGCAATCTGCAGTTAGGAGTTGTCAATACTAATCAAGAAGCAAGATATGAATATTTTATAAATTGTATTCATTTAAGCTTGTGTCAAGCCAAACATAAATGTTACTTCAAAGAAAAAAAAAATACCCAAATAAAATGCTACATTCCAAGCCGTATATGATATAGAACAACTATTTGATAAAGAGAATACATTCCAAGTAGCCATACCTCATAATACATTTGACCTTGAGATGGTGCTTGCACGGATTCTTCAAAGCCTGCATATTTTCTTGTTTCACACATTCCCATTGTAGCATTTGCACAGACATAACAAACCCAAAGTAGTTCATGACAGAAATGTAAACAAAATCCAAAAGAAACACAAGCGCAACAATACGTTGACCACTTTCTCTCCAATGAAATGTAATATAACCTAAAGATGGAAGTAAAAAGTGCTCAATTCTATACAATATCCATAAATGAAACAAACTTCACCGTAACAAAATAAGAAAACCTAAACTTTTGAACCCAAAAAGTTGCAAGTGTATGGTAGAACTAAATATAGATGACACTTAAGGAAGACATTCCAGCTAATGTCATCAGAGGAATAACATCCACACATCAATGTAGCAAAAAAAAACCACTCTACAAGATTTGGAGGTTCTAAAAGGATATTAAAAAATAGACATATTTTTCCTAACAATCACTCTCATAAAAAGCAACAGGGATGCCACCTATGTCCCCCGAAAGATATATAAGGTCGATTACTCCCAATGGAAAGCAGTAGTAGTTGCAAGATAATTAATGAAACTACTATCTAAGAAACAATGTGTAAGAAAGAGTGGTGCAAAATATAATCCTCCTGAGGTTCTTCATCTGTTAAGTGAAGACAACCAACGAATTAGTACCAAACATGTTATGTAAATAAAAATGTCATATTAAGCCAAATATTCTTAGATATAGCCCTTTTTTCTTTAAGCCAAATATGACCCCACCCCCCCGCTTTTTTTTTCTTTACACATACAAATTGTCAAAGTAAAACAAATAACGTAAGATTCATCGATAAGTGTAGCGTAGCAGAAAACCCTTGCATAAAAGATTTAAACGTAAAGAGATCGAGGAGCCAAATCTATAAAACCATCAATAAGACATTAGATAAACATGAAAATATAACAAAAATATCATGTGATAGAGGCTATACAAAGGGTTATGGTAGTCATTGGTCGGTGATATATATATATATAGAGGTTCGGGATCCATGGAAAACCATCTTTGACTGGAATACTGAAAAACCAAGGTGTTTGGTTATAAAACTAGTTTGATTGACTATTAACACAAAAGAGTATTGTAACACCCCAATCATTAAAAAGGTAATTAACTTTGTGAAGCAATTAGGATTGTGATCTTAACTACTGTATTATGAGTTAATTACCAAGTATTAGTGATAACTGCAATTATTGGGACTTGAGCGATTAAAGAAAAATAAAATGTTGGGTTGTGCGATATTGACAAAAATAGGTAATGTACTTTGACAATTAAATATTAGTTATTTATGACATAAGAATGGGTTAATGTAGTGTTTGAATCCATTTAGTATAATTATGTCAAATTCATTTATGTGGGTATTGAATTAATTAATTGTTGCACCAAATAGCATTATAGTTTTATTTTGAAAGATGAAAGAGTTGTGGAGGGGTGTGTTTCGTAATTGGGTAGGAGTTAGAGGGTTGGGGTGGCCAAAGGCCAAAACCCATCCCCTCTTTTCTTCATCAAAACCGTCCAAGGCCAAACACACACACACATACATTCACTTTTTTTTTTTTCATTTTTGGAGAAAAGAGAGGAGAAGGGAGAGAGTTGGAGCTAGGGCTTGAAGTTGCAACATTTTGGTTGGTTATTTCGTGAAGGTTGAAGCTCTATGGAAGGTATAATCATCCCTACTCTTCTCCATCTTCTTCATCTTCTCCATCTTCCCCATTTCTCCATTAATGGAGAATGGAACCCTAAGTGGGTTTTGTGGGGTTGAGTTAGTAGATGACTCAAAAAGCATGTATTGGTTAATGCTTATGGTTTATAAACTTATTTGAGTCATAAATTCGTGATTGAATGGGTTGGATTGGTGATTTGAGTAAAACCCAAGTTGGAGCTCCATTTGAGCTCCAATGGTGGACGAAATGGGTTAAGGTGTTTTAACATATTTCGTATGATACATTATGGTCCAAACATGTTATTTATGGCAATGGAAGTAAATAAAAGCTAGTATGAACTCAATTGGAGTTTTGAAGGCTTAGTTCGGGTTTTGGTCGTTTGGAACCCGTTTGGAGTTCGTATGAACTCCATGAAGCAATAAAATGTTATGTTATGGTATAATGTGTTTGGAATGTTTTCAATTGTGTTATTAAAGTGTTTACATGAGTTGGGAAACACAAAATATGTGCACGGACTCAAAATGGTGTTTTTAGGCTAAACCGCACGCCAAGTGTTCGGTGAAATGCCTCAATGAGTTCCAAATAATTTTGGAATTGGGTTTCAATGTTTAGATATATGTTGAATGTCTAAACATAGCCCAAGTATGTTTAATAATGCTATGGGATTGGTTAGAATTGATTATGAGCTCAATTGGAGCTCGGTGTTGTCGGTTGGAGCTTTCGGTTGTTTTCGGACTCGTTCGGAGTCCGTATGAGCTCCATGGAATCATGAATTGTTATGAAATGATTCTATTATGTTTAGATGGGTTTAAATGACCTTAATATGTTAATTATATGGTTGGTAAAGTCTATTTCAATAGCTAGAAGCAAGGATGGAAGTTTTGAGGAGTTTGGTGTGCATTTATGTCAAAAAAATGAATTTGGGACCTGTCTGGCACAGTGGTCACGCCATGACCACCATATGGTCACGCCATGACCAACCTCCTGCCCCCAAAATTGATTTTGGTCGGTCGGGGGTCGATGCTCGGGTCTTATGCGTTCGTTGCACTCCTAAATTAAGTGTTTAAAGGGTTTGAGGGCCTTTGATCCATTCCGGAACTTGTAGGGCCCCATGTGGACTTAGTTCTTTCGGTTTGATGTCCCAATACTCTTAGGCCACTCTTAGGGGCTTATATTGTGTTCGGGAGCTTATGGGTGCGCGTTATGAATGCTTTTAGGTGAATCGAGTCGAAAGGAGCTTGATTGCAAGCTTTAGCCATTTTGGGGCTAATGTGACTTCGTTGGAAGGCTTGGGAATCCTATAAACCGATCACTGTGAGTTCTAGTATTACATCATGTTCCTATATATATTGCTATTTGCCTTGTTGAACATATTGTTGAGCGAATTGTTGATATCTTGATAGTAGTAGCATATTTGCCCTCAATTTTGATATGTTGATTTCTTGAGCACATGTGAGGCACCTTGGACCTCCTTCTACTTGATATGTTGAGTTTATTGTCGATATTTGATAGTGGTTGCATAAGTACCCTCAATTCTCACGTGTAGGATTCTTTGGGCTTTGTGAAGCCATACCTCGTTGAATACTTTGTGGAGTTATTTGTTGATATATTGAAAATTGTTGCATACTTGATTTCGTTTCCTTTACGTATGATGTATTTGGGCATATGTGAGGCACCTTGGACCTCACCATACTTGATATATTTCACTTGATTTCGCCTGGAGTTGAGCTAACTGTTGATGTATTGATGGTAGATGCGTACATATCCTCACCTCTCACATGTATGATTATCTGGACTTATGTGAGGCATGTATTTGATAGTAGATGTATACATATCCTCAACATGTATGATTATATGGACTTATGTGAGGCATGTATTTGATAGTAGATGTATACATATCCTCAACTCTCACATGTATGATTATTTGGACTTATGGGAGGCACATTGGACCTCACTATACTGGATATACTTTGTGAAGTCATACATTGTTGAATACTTGAGGAGCTATGGGTGACATATTGATAATTTGTTGCATGCTTGATTTCTTTTCTTCTAAGAAAGGCTTGTTTGGGCTTATGTGAGGCACGATGGACCTCACTATAATTGATGTGCTTTGTGGAGTTATACCTTGTTGATTTCCTTGTGAAGCTAACTGTTGACATGTTGATAGTTGTTGCTTAACTACTCTCATTCCTTCTATGAATGATTTATTTGGGCTTGTGTGAGGCACGTTGGACCTCACCATGCTTGATATGCTTTCAAATGACCTCACCTGGATATCCATGGATAATATGTTGGGCTAGCTCTAAGCCTCAATTGAGCAATATGTTGGGCTAGCTCTAAGCCTCAATTGAGCAATATGCTGGGCTAGCTCTAAGCCTAAATTGAGCAAGACGTCGGACTAGCTCTAAGTCTAAATTGAGCAATATGTTGGGCTAGCTCTAAGCCTCAGTTGAGCAAGAACGTTGGGCCAGCTCTAAGCCTAAATTGAGCATTCGATCATTTTAGTTATTGGACATACTCGTTGCTTATCATTGCATGCATGTATATTATGTATTCCTTTTAATCTAGCAACTCACTCAACTTTGTTGACCCCTTTTAGTTGTTAAACCCCTTTCAGGTAAAGGAAAGCATCACACATGACCATCTTGGTAGTGGATTGGACCTTGACTAGCGGCTCCATTGTGTTCGCTTATCTTTGATAAAGCTTTGGGGTGGGGATTTAGTGGACTCCCGTTTTGGTATACGCTCGAGAACGAACCTAGCTTTTATGCATGGTTAGATAGTCTGGATGTTTAAAAAAATTTGTAACCCCATCTGCTTTGATCCATGATACCCCACACTTTGCTCATTATTAGGTGAGAAAGTGAGAAGTATCATGTTGATGGCTTTTGAATATTGAAAATTTAAATTTGACCACATTTCCGCAAGTATATTTTGATAGTTATTGTTAATTGTTCGTGAAACATCTATCTTAGTTGGAAGGGTGTTTCAATTTGGTATCAGAGACTGTGTTCAATGACTGAGTATAGTCGACGATACTCAACACTGAACGCGGCTTCAGATGCTGGTATTGACCCACCTAGGCAACACTAGTAAAACAATCTTAAGATTGAATTCGGCCTAGGATGGGAATGTAATGGGTAGACCGTAGGTCTATAATGTGGTATAAGTGTACTTGTGTACATCTTTAATCCTCGTAATGTAGCTAATATGGATAATGATAAATTGTGATAAAAAAATTATGATATGTAATGGACGAAACTCGTATTGTCCCTACTATTTGGCTTTCTTATTTGTTAATCTTTTTATGTAAGAAAATGACAAGAAAGCATAAAAGTCGATAAGTTAATAATCAATATGAATTATGTGAGATTTTGGCATGCTCATATTAGTGGCAAACCCCATCATTGGTGGGTTGATCATGATAAGTTCGAGTGTATCAATTACACAACAATATTGAAATGTCGGATAGAAGTGTAATGAAACTTATATTGAACTATGAAATAGCTGGTAATGTATGTTGTGGATGAACATACGTGGATAAAATCATGTTCATAGAGATATTATTTGGCATGTTGCTGCTAATCCTGAACGTTTGGACTGTTAGTTGAGCATTTTGATGGCATCTTTATTGCTTGTATATGCATGCTTTGTTTGCATTGACATGTTTTAACATGAACTATATGAACCACTGGGTATGCTAATGTGATTTCAGCATGCATGATTTACGAACTGAACATTGATTGGAACAGACTATAGTTGTATCTGTTAATGGATTAATATAATTGTCGCATTTTAGTTGCAGTTGATCATATTAGTTGTCATATGATCCTTGAATATCAGATGAATGCATGCTAAATTATCACCTTATGAAGAAATGGTAAGTTAGTTAATGATGGTAAATGCTTACATTCTAACCATGCTGATTGGGTAACAGTTGACTTTGTTTTGATAATGTGCGAGGGAAGTAAGTACACTAGGAGAGAATTGGTCATGGGACGACCTATGAGGAGGGATGATATTTATATCACACCTTATTTCGAAAAATGTTGAAAATTATATGTCGATAAGTTATGATGCCCCAAAGGTAGTTGTACCTTACATGTATGAAGATGGATTGACCTTAATACATGACATGAGTGTAATAAAGTAAGGTCATTGTTGAAAGTACAACGTACAACTGAGGTCAAGTAAATTGTTAATGGTAGTTATGAAAATATTAAGGGATAAGTGGCTAATTGATACACGTAGAATTAAAAATGAACTATATCCCTTAGACACTCACATATTGCATATTTATGATTCTTGGGCATCGTTCCAAGGTGCATATATTTGGTAAACTTGACTCGGAATCTAATGCGGATTGTATCATATGTGATGACTTTATTAATTAAATAGTTAATTACATTTTTGGATGATTTCTCTATGGTCATTTTATATGTCTTAGCTAATGATGTGGTGTGGTCTTGTCTCATGTGACAAGACAGTTAATTATGTAGTATGGCCACCACCTTGGATAATGACTCAAACTCATGAGATATTTTATGGTCTTAATGTTGAGTAGGTATAAGTGTTTGCTTTTGAAAATGGCACATATGTTAGAGTATGCACATACAGTAGAGGAAACTAACGTATCTTGATATCTCGAGGTAATGAATATTAATTATATGTTGTCGACCATGTTATGTAATTGGTTTTAGTGGTGGGAGTGACCAAAATAGTTGACCGAGCCGCCATAGGTGCTCATTTTAATTGGTAAAAGACTATCAACCCGGTGAACTTGTTAAAATCATATGAGTTTTATTAGTAAAACTGGTCTATTGAAAGTCATAGTGACGTGACAATGTAATATGCTGAAGTTTGACATAAATGGATAAAGTGTAATTGGAATTATCTGAATTATGTTATTATATAATGAGTAGTACAGTGATGGGCATGAAAAGGCATATAACAGTCGGTGGATGAATATGTCTCTATTTTGAAATCTTGAAATAGAATAATGTGAGATGTCCAGTTGAGAATATGTTATCGCATCATAGAAAGTTAAAAACATATCAAAAGAGGCATACTTGTAAAGTCACCTATGTTGACTAAATCTGGAAGTTTGTATAGTTAGTAATGGATATTAATGTATTTAGTTACCCATGATTGACTCTGGGAATAAACAGTTGGAAAACCACACATTGATGTCTCGGTACTCGACCGAGTATTGAATTGAAAAGTCACTAAATGGAGAATTAAATGGATCGAGATAGTGTTGGTTAATTGGAATTTGGAAACATCATCGTAGGTCTTTAATGACTTGTGAAAAGAAAGCCGAGATGGAGGCCAAATACCCGGCGTTGTTGAGCCGAGTTGATTCCGTGGGCGGAATCCTTTTAAGTGGGGAGGAATTGTAACACCCCAATCATTAAAAAGGTAATTAACTTTGTGAAGCAATTAGGATTGTGATCTTAACTACTGTATTATGAGTTAATTACCAAGTATTAGTGATAACTGCAATTATTGGGACTTGAGCGATTAATAAAAAATAAAATGTTGGGTTGTGCGAAATTGACAAAAATAGGTAATGTACTTTGACAATTAAATATTAGTTATTTATGACATAAGAATGGGTTAATGTAGTGTTTGAATCCATTTAGTATAATTATGTCAAATTCATTTATGTGGGTATTGAATTAATTAATTGTTGCACCAAATAGCATTATAGTTTTATTTTGAAAGATGAAAGAGTTGTGGAGGGGTATGTTTCGTAATTGGGTAGGAGTTAGAGGGTTGGGGTGGCCAAAGGCCAAAACCCCTCCCCTCTTTTCTTCATCAAAACCGTCCAAGGCCAAACACACACACACATACATTCACTTTTTTTCATTTTTGGAGAAAAGAGAGGAGAAGGGAGAGAGTTGGAGCTAGGGCTTGAAGTTGCAACATTTTGGTTGGTTATTTCGTGAAGGTTGAAGCTCTATGGAAGGTATAATCATCCCTACTCTTCTCCATCTTCTTCATCTTCTCCATCTTCCCCATTTCTCCATTAATGGAGAATGGAACCCTAAGTGGGTTTTGTGGGGTTGAGTTAGTAGATGACTCAAAAAGCATGTATTGGTTAATGTTTATGGTTTATAAACTTATTTGAGTCATAAATTCGTGATTGAATGGGTTGGATTGGTGATTTGAGTAAAACCCAAGTTGGAGCTCCATTTGAGCTCCAATGGTGGACGAAATGGGTTAAGGTGTTTTAACATATTTCGTATGATACATTATGGTCCAAACATGTTATTTATAGCAATGGAAGTAAATAAAAGCTAGTATGAACTCAATTGGAGTTTTGAAGGCTTAGTTCGGGTTTTGGTCGTTTGGAACCCGTTTGGAGTTCGTATGAACTCCATGAAGCAATAAAATGTTATGTTATGGTATAATGTGTTTGGAATGTTTTCAATTGTGTTATTAAAGTGTTTACATGAGTTGGGAAACACAAAATATGTGCACGAACTCAAAATGGTGTTTTTAGGCTAAACCGCACGCCAAGTGTTCGGTGAAATGCCTCAATGAGTTCCAAATAATTTTGGAATTGGGTTTCAATGTTTAGATGTATGTTGAATGTCTAAACATAGCCCAAGTATGTTTAATAATGCTATGGGATTGGTTAGAATTGATTATGAGCTCAATTGGAGCTCGGTGTTGTCGGTTGGAGCTTTCGGTCGTTTTCGGACTCGTTCGGAGTCCGTATGAGCTCCATGGAATCATGAATTGTTATGAAATGATTCTATTATGTTTAGAGGGGTTTAAATGACCTTAATATGTTAAATATATGGTTGGTAAAGTCTATTTCAATAGCTAGAAGCAAGGATGGAAGTTTTGAGGAGTTTGGTGTGCATTTATGTAAAAAAAAATGAATTTGGGACCTGTCTGGCACAGTGGTCACGCCATGACCAACCTCCTGCCCCCAAAATTAATTTTGGTCGGTCGGGGGTCGATGCTCGGGTCTTATGCGTTCGTTGCACTCCTAAATTAAGTGTTTAAAGGGTTTGAGGGCCTTTGATCCATTCCGGAACTTGTAGGGCCCCATATGGACTTAGTTCTTTCGGTTTGATGTCCCAATACTCTTAGGCCACTCTTAGGGGCTTATATTGTGTTCGGGAGCTTACGGGTGCGCGTTATGAATGCTTTTAGGTGAATCGAGTCGAAAGGAGCTTGATTGCAAGCTTTAGCCATTTTGGGGCTAATGTGACTTCGTTGGAAGGCTTGGGAATACTATAAACCGATCACTGTGAGTTCTAGTATTAGTGTTACATCATGTTCCTATATATATTGCTATTTGCCTTGTTGAACATATTGTTGAGCGAATTGTTGATATCTTGATAGTAGTAGCATATTTGCCCTCAATTTTGATATGTTGATTTCTTGAGCACATGTGAGGCACCTTGGACCTCCTTCTACTTGATATGTTGAGTTTATTGTCGATATTTGATAGTGGTTGCATAAGTACCCTCAATTCTCACGTGTAGGATTCTTTGGGCTTTGTGAAGCCATACCTCGTTGAATACTTTGTGGAGTTATTTGTTGATATATTGAAAATTGTTGCATACTTGATTTCGTTTCCTTTACGTATGATGTATTTGGGCATATGTGAGGCACCTTGGACCTCACCATACTTGATTTATTTCACTTGATTTCGCCTGGAGTTGAGCTAACTGTTGATGTATTGATGGTAGATACGTACATATCCTCACCTCTCACATGTATGATTATCTGGACTTATGTGAGGCATGTATTTGATAGTAGATGTATACGTATCCTCAACTCTCACATGTATGATTATATGGACTTATGTGAGGCATGTATTTGATAGTAGATGTATACATATCCTCAACTCTCACATGTATGATTATTTGGACTTATGGGAGGCACATTGGACCTCACTATACTGGATATACTTTGTGAAGTCATACCTTGTTGAATACTTGAGGAGCTATGGGTGACATATTGATAATTTGTTGCATGCTTGATTTCTTTTCTTCTAAGAAAGGCTTGTTTGGGCTTATGTGAGGCACGATGGACCTCACTATAATTGATGTGCTTTGTGGAGTTATACCTTGTTGATTTCCTTGTGAAGCTAACTGTTGACATGTTGATAGTTGTTGCTTAACTACTCTCATTCCTTCTATGAATGATTTATTTGGGCTTGTGTGAGGCACGTTGGACCTCACCATGCTTGATATGCTTTCAAATGACCTCACCTGGATATCCATGGATAATATGTTGGGCTAGCTCTAAGCCTCAATTGAGCAATATGTTGGGCTAGCTCTAAGCCTAAATTGAGCAAGACGTCGGACTAGCTCTAAGTCTAAATTGAGGAATATGTTGGGCTAGCTCTAAGCCTCAATTGAGCAAGAACGTTGGGCCAGCTGTAAGCCTAAATTGAGCATTCGATCATTTTAGTTATTGGACATACTCGTCGCTTATCATTGCATGCATGTATATTATGTATTCCTTTTAATCTAGCAACTCACTCAACTTTGTTGACCCCTTTTAGTTGTTAAACCCCTTTCAGGTAAAGGAAAGCATCACACATGACCATCTTGGTAGTGGATTGGACCTTGACTAGCGGCTCCATTGTGTTCGCTTATCTTTGATAAAGCTTTGGGGTGGGGATTTAGTGGACTCCCGTTTTGGTATACGCTCGAGAATGAACCTAGCTTTTATGCGTGGTTAGATAGTCTGGATGTTTAAAAAAATTTGTAACCCCATCTTCTTTGATCCATGATACCCCACACTTTGCTCATTATTAGGTGAGAAAGTGGGAAGTATCATCTTGATGGCTTTTGAATATTGAAAATTTAAATTTGACCACATTTCCGCAAGTATATTCTGATAATTATTGTTAATTGTTCGTGAAACATCTATCTTAGTTGGAAGGGTGTTTCAAGTATTTTAGTCAAACAAATAATTTGAATATTAATTGAAAATAAATAATTTAGGAAATCCCTAAATTAATGAGAATCTTGGTTTCTTGAACAGCTCCTGTTTCACGATGGATGAAGATCAGTGGTGGAAAATATCAACCCAAATCACGTTTGAGAAAAATTACCATGTTCAATCAGCAAAGATTTTGTCAACCCTAACCATTGCACAATCCTCATCGCCACTTGTTGTGAATTCGAAATACCTTTATCCTGAAAAAACCTCATTTGCGAATTGGTGATCGATGGAGGTGTTAGACGAAGATCCAGGTATCATGGAAAACCACGATCACACTCCCCAACATCGCGATAATGATGAACCATCTATTTTCAGCCAGTTCCAAAATGTGCAGTCGATTATGTTGTTTTCATTTCGTATAATTAATGAATCTGTTATACATGGTTTCGAATGCTCATGGTCCCAACAATGATGAAGTCAAGTCGAAATGGTGTTCATTTTATATGCAAAGATTGTTCATGGACAATGCTGCTTGATCGATCATGCATCTGTTTTTCTAAGTTTTTTTTCCTTAATATTGAACATGTTCTTTAATATGTGTGTAGGTCCCGAGAGGTTCCCAAAGTATATAGCTTTAAGCTGTAGAGGGGGGGTGAATACAGCTATTTACAAACTACACACTATTTTCTCAATGTTTGTATGTATTATCAACAATTTGTTAATTACAAACAAGCTTGAATGCGGAATAGTTCAAGCTGAGATGACAGATACAACAGTATGTTCACTAGTCTAAGACAAACTCAAACTAGTATACAATGAATACACTCACTAAGAAGCACTCACTGTGTTTACAAGACTTAAGGGAACAGCTTATGTAAAACAGCTTAGACACACAGATACTGGTTTACACAGAAGGCTTGCATGCATGAAAATCACACTTGCACGTTCACTCTTGGTTTCAGCACTTAGCTTTCTTCACACCTCTTTCTGTCCTTAGAAGCTTCCTTTTATACTCACTCAGAGGATCTAAGAGAAACATCTTCATTGGACGGAATGAAAAAGGAGAAGTCTTGTTGAAAAGACAACATAACCTTTTCTGCACTTTTCTGAAAAGCAGACTTGTCTTCACATGTGCAGAACTTTTGTCTTTTTACTTTGTCTACTGTTGCATTGCACTTAACTAATTTAGGAATGTCAACTTTGCATCTTTCTTCCTTGTAAAGGCCTATTTTGATATAAGAAAAAGGTCTGTCACCCTTTTTCAAATAACATTTTGTCTTCATGTTACAGAACAGCTTGGGCAGGCTGAGCAGTTCTGTTTTTCCACTTTGTCTTCGACTTTGTAAACTGATCTTGTAGTCCAAAAACAATACATGATGACTTGGAAACACATTCCATAAAGTGTTTAGCCTGTTCACAAAGAACAGGTTCTGTTCACAAAGAACAGAACACTTGTAAGATGCCCAAGCTGCTCACCAGTGTAGAGCAGCGTAGACAGTTTATGTCCAGCCTGTTCAGCAGACAGAGCAACTTGGACAAACTGTCTTAGTTGCAACACATGCAACATATAGAACAGCTTTGGACTGATATTGCAAATCATTTCAGTTTCAATAAGGCATATAACAGCCCTTAAATTTCAACCGTTCAAATGCATCAACATGTTGATTATTGTAAATCTCCCCCTCAGATGTAGAACAGGTTTGACTGAGGCCTTTTTGTGCCTAACAATCTCCCCCTATTTGCAATAACCAGTCTAAGCTGGTCTTATAAAAAATCACTATATATTTTTACAGTACATTTGCTGAAATAAAATTACAACATTAACATAAAGTAAAAGATCAGTTTATATATACACTGAATTTTGATTATATTAGAACAACACATGTTCTTACAAAAGTACAACTGATGTACTGATGTATATTACAACTAATGTAAAGGAAATTACAACAAATGTAAATAAAGTACAACTGATGTACATTGGACTGTTTTAGTTGGGAGCAAATAATGGTAAGCCTGTCCAACTGA
>JAANYP010002922.1:31399-84931 GCA_020465985.1 Centrapalus pauciflorus | reverse complement strand
AAGATTCTTTAAACATATCAAAGAATCCTTTGAGCTTGCTCAGACACAGAGTCTGAGAGAGGATGGTAGTGAGTGCATGGTGTTTTCCAAAGAACCAACTTTTTGGACAGCAAAGAATCTGATCCTTCAAAGGCCCAGGGGTCTCTTCGGGAGATGGTGGTGTATGGGTGGATTGTTCGGAGTGGGTCGAGGGAGACCGTGTGATTGAGAGGCTGGTGTCATGAGGGATGTGATGGAGAGGGAAGAGGTACTTGGGATAGAAGCTCATAGCTGAGCAAACTTAAGGATGGCCCAGGTTTTAGAGGATCAACAGGTCTCCTTCACAGCGGCTATGTAGCTGCAATCACCAGGAGAAGGGGATGATGTTTCGTGGCCTTTTCAGATGCTGCTTGTGTGTTTGCAACACCTTCATGAGACCCGTGGTGGTTTCCCTCTGCAGGCCTGGTCAAAAGGGCACCTCCATCATTGGGAGATGGAATATGCATTTCGCCATGAGCAGTGCCTGTCTAGAATAACCTGCTTGATGGAATTTGATTGAGGGCGCAGCCCACCCAGAGGGATGGTATGTCCCTGCGGTTCATCAGCTTGGGATAAGTGGTCCCTCAGCAAGCTGTTTGGTTTGTTGAATAGTGAATCCCATGGGGAACGGAAGTTTGAGGCTGAGCTGCTGATTGGTCTATACAGCACGCGTGGCACCTCGTGCCAGGACCAGGGGTTGAGGAGATATGTAGTGCGGGGACAGTGTGGACACCGAGTATGGAGTTAGAGTGACTCCTGTCTTTCAATATCCTCAGCCTGGTTGGGAGGCTCGGGAAGTTGATTTGGGTTATCTCCATTTGTAACAACTTGTTCCTGTTGAGGAGGAACCCGAGGGTCTAGGCTGACCTCAAGGTTGACGCAGATTGGAGTGAAGCAGGGCTCAAATGAGCTGCACCTCATCCCAATCTAGGAGAGGCAGCGGGTTTGGCTTCTTTTAACAACTTGTGAACCCTGTTGAGAGGGCACAGAGGAGGTGGTTTGTGGGCTGTTTTTCTTTTTTTTGGCAGTGATTTTCTTTGGTAATGGACGTTATGATGTGGGTGATGTGGAGTAGGGAGAGTACTGTTTGGACAGGAGTGACGACTGGGACTCGGAACAGTGGGGCTGGCCGTCCACGTCTCTTGTGCCACAGATTGGCCACCATCTCACAAAGGCTTTAGGCTCAAACAGATGAGCCAGTGTGCGGAAATCTGTCTCTCCCTCAGCCACAGAGGCTAAAGGAACAGACTCATACTGAGCTGGTCTTGGCCTTCTTTTTACCAGGGCCCCGCTTCAGTTTCCAGGGTCCTTTTTACCCAGTTGGACCTGGCTTTGGATTTTCTGGTGGGAGCAGTCTCTGGATCCAACCCTCACGATAGAGGGTCCTCACCAAACACCTAGCCAGCCTCCTCATTTGTGTTGATAGAGGAGGCTCCTCTGCCACGGACTGGAGTACCTAGAAAACTCTTCTTCCTATAACTGGGAATGCAGCAAGTCTTAAGAAGAGGCTGAGCTTGAGAGTATAGAGATGCTCACCACTATAATGCCCTTGAAAATGAGTGCTCCGAAACTGGGATATCGAACCAGCAGGGTCTTGACTCTTGCCTGCCACCAGGTTCCTCAGATTCAGAAAATCCATTTGGCCAATCCATGGTATTCCATCCAAACTGCAGAACTACACGGGCTTTCATCAGGCTCAGTGTAAAGGACACCTTTACTGCTGAAGCCATTCCACCACAGAGGCGAATAAGCAAGCTGAGGTAGGGAGAAGAGGCCTTCCTGAACAGTGTTGCTCCAACTTTGGGTTCTGCCACACCACAGAAGGAGCAGATTGCCCATTTGCTCCTTTTCAGCTGGGGCTCATCGTAAAGAAGCAGCAGTTGGTAGAGAAGCACCCCCTGAGCAGATCAGTGTGATCCAATGGTCTGAGCTCCCATGAGTATCTGGCCCTTAATACTTTGGATTCTGGCAGGTCAGGCACAGGTATACCGAAATCTACACCATCTCCGGTACAGGACACCAGTCGATGCAGTCATGCGTAGTTCACGGTATGAACTTTAGAAACCCACCATTGTTCGTACCCTCCCCCACATAGTTTTGGGGGATGGTTCGGTTGCAATGTGTGGGTGGTTTTATGGTCGCCTCGTGGTGATGGATGAGTGTTTGACAATAATCCTCACCAAACAAATACTGGGAGAAAGGGATTAGGTTGTGTAGCCATTTGGGAATTTTGACCGGTTTTGAAGAATGCCCAAAAGACACTTAGTCGATGAATGGTTCTTGAGGAGGTCTGGAAAGGAGGAGGCAAGAAGAAGCGAGAAATACAGTATGGTATGTCTTTAGAGGATTTGAGCTTATGGTCGTGGTGGACATAGCGCGCTCGGGGCCGCCGCAGCCGGTTGGTGCGGGGGTGGGGCAGAAGAGAAACACGACGCCACCAGGCAAACTCCGTCGATACCGACATACTGTTGCATCTGTCGCTTGCCTCATGCATTTCCGAAATCCTCACGAACCTCCTAAAATCGACTACGTGCTCTTTTGCTTCTTCAAAACCTCAAAAAATTCCCAACTGGCCCAAGACCTATCCCTTTCTCCAGTATTTGTTGGTGAGGATGTTGTCAAACACTCATCCATCCACCGCTATGCTGACCATAAAACCCACCAACACATTGCAAACCTAACCAATCCCCAAAACATATGTGGGGAAAGGTTACGACAAATGGTGGACGTTTCTGAAAAGTCATCCGTTGAACTACGCATGGATCTGCATCTATGGTTCCTGCCAGGAAGATGGGTATGATTTCTGGTTACTACCTGTGCCTTACCTTCCAGAAGCCAAATTACATTAAAGGGCACATATACTCAAGGGGACTAGCCCGGGACCATGAGATCAACACTGATCTGCTCAGGGACGGTGCTTCTCTACAACTGCTTGCCTTTACGATGAGCCCCCCAAGCGTGAAACATGTCAAATGGGCAACTGCTCCACGCTTCTGTGTTTGGCGGGAGAACCCAAAGGTTGGAGCAACATGTTCAGGAAGGACCTCTCTCCTACCTACAGCTGTCATTATTCGCCTCTGTGGTTGAGGCATTCGAGTTAAAGTTGGTTCCTTGAACCAACTGGCCGTGATGAAATCCCTGTAGTTCTGAAGCTTTGGCTGGAACTCACCATGGGATATGGCCCAAATTGTATTTTTTTTTCTAATCTGAGAACCTGGATGCACGCAAGAGTCACGACCAGCTTGCTTGCTTGATATCCCCAGTTGGTTTCTGAGCCTCATTTTTCAACCATGTTATGTGGTGAGCATCATCTATAACTATCAGCCTCTTCTTAAGACTGTGCTGCATTCCCAAGTTATGGGAATAGAGTTTTCTATAACTCCAGTCCTGCCAGAAGAGCCTCCTCTATCCAACACCAATGAAGGAGGCTGCAGGTTTGGTGCGACAGGACCTCCTACTGTGGAGGCGTGGATCCAGGAGACTTGCCCCACCAGAAATCCAAGCCAGGTCCAAGCTGTAAACAAGGACCCTGGAAACTGAAGCGTGGGCCTGTGAAAAAGAAGGCCAAACGCTCACGTCTGAGCTGTTCCTTTAGCCTCTGCTGGCGAGGGAGAGCAGATTCCTCACCCTGGCTCATCTGTTTGAGCCAAAGCCTTGTGGCTGGGTGCCTCTGTGGCACAAGAGACTGGTGAACAGGCCAGCCCCACTGTTTCCATAGCCCAGTCTCACATCCTGTCCAAAAGATACTCCTCCCTACTCCACAATCACCCACATCATCCGACCATTACCAAAGGAAAATCACTAGCCAAAAAGAAAACACACCCACAAAACCACCTCCTCTTGTTCCCTCCTCTAACAGGGTTCAGTTGTAAAGAAGCCAACCCCAGCTGCCTCTCCTTATTGGGAAAGGTTCAGCTCATTTGGAGCCTGCTTTCACTCCAATCTGCGTCTCACCCTTGAGTCAGCCTAGACCCCTCGGTTCCTCCCAACAGGAACCAGTTGTACAAATGGAGATACCCACATCAACTATCCCCGCTCCCCAACAGCTGAGGATATTGAAAGACAGGAGTCCTCTACACTCCATACTGTGTCCACACTGTCCCCCACTCAATCTCCTCACACCCTGAGGTCTGCACGAGGTGCCCACGCTGCTGATATAGACCAATCAGACAGCTAGCCTCAAACTTCTGTTCCCCATGATTCAGCTATTCAACACCAAACAGCTGCTGAGGGAACCACCTATCCCACGCTGATGAACCTCAGGGATCCTACCCTCCCTCTGGTGGAGGCTGCTCCCTCAATGCAAATTCCACAGCAGGTTTCACACTGCTATGTCGAAATGCCTCTTCATCTCAATGATGAGGTCCTTACGACCAAGCACTGCAGAGGGAACCACCACTGGTCTTCATGAAGGTGTTGCAACACATAGCAGCATCTGAAATGGCCCCCAAAACATCATCCCCTTCTCCTGGTTGAGCAGCTACAGCCGCTGACTGAAGGACCTGTTGATCCCTCTAACCTGGGCCATCTCTTACTTTTGCTCGAGCTAGGGAGCTTCTATCCCAAGTCCTCTTCCTCTCCATCACATCCTAACACCAGCCTCATCATCATCGTCTCCCTCTACCACACTCCGAACAATCCACCCATACACCACCATCTCCTAAAGACTCTGCCTTTGAAGGATCAGCTTTCTTTGCTGTCCAACAAAGTTGTTTCTTGGAACAACACCATGCCACTCCCTACCATCCATCATCTCAGACTCTGTGTATGAGCAGCTCAAATGATTCTTGATATGTTTAAAGTAACATCCTTCCCAGTCACTCCCCAAACTGAACATTAGCACAGCGATTGACCTCACGGCACAGCTGAAAACTGTTATCCACCTCTCTCTCTCTATCCTCTCCTTACAACAGGACTCTGTGTCCTCCATGGCGCCATTTCCCAACAGCATGTCATCTATCCTCACTTCTTGCAACTCTACTCTTCCTAACCTTGGCCGGCTTACAGGACCATCATTGGTTCCCTATCCAACTCTGTATCATCCAGACCTTGCTGATGTGCCGAGATTCACTAGAACTTCATCTGCACAGCTTGCAAGTCTCTGCTGTCACCGCGTCTGATAGGGAAAATCTTCTTAAGTTGACCACTCTTGCTGATTCCCACACATCATCTCTTCTAACCTGTCTTCCCACTTAGTAGAGTGAAGGATAACTTGGCTTACTTTGTGAACAGCCTTGTGTGGTCCTAAATCCTCTAAACACCTGCTGGCAAGCCTGCTGACTTGTTGTCTTCCGGCAGGCCAGGTGTTGAAGTCGCTGCTTCAAATCCTTCAAAGGGGAGAAGTCCATCTGCCTCGAAGACTGAAGTCTAGGGGAGAAACTTCTTATCTAAGGAGATACCCGGTCTGCAACTCACACTGGTCAGCCAGCAGAGATTTTGAAACAGGTGCTGCTGAAGGTGCTTCTAAGCTACTATGCCTACTCAGGCTTGTCTCTCCAAACCCTGCTCAGTCTAATGGGGGAGGAAATCATTTCCTGAGGACAGGCCCTAGCAGCAAAAAGGAGGCCCCCTTATTCTATCAGAAGAAGAAGAAGAAGAAGAAGAAATTCCCCTGAAGCTGCTGTCCCTAAAGCAGATCTAAAGGAAAAAAACGTGTTAGCTCTACGGATCCTATGCAGCAGCGAACAGGCAGAAGAATGCAATTTCACACAAGACCAGAGCCACAGAGATGGGCCCTCCTATGCCAAATACTTTGGTTTGGGATGAACAGCTTCAAGCTCTGGGGAATTAGCAAGAAGAAGAAGAAGAATCTGCCAAAGCTGCCTAAGTCCTTTGCCCTCCAAGAAGCAAAGAAAATAAAATGTCTACCTTGGAGTGCGCAAAAGAAAATAATGAAGCTGCCAGGAAATCAGCAGGAGAAAAGAGAAGGAAGAAGTAGAGAAGGTACTCAAGTCTCTGGCCACAAATAACTCCCTTTGCCGAGCCAATTCCACTTTGACAACTTGGCTAGAAAAGAAATTTCATGATGTTGCTACTAGAGCTTGCCAAGGAAGTGATTGTCAAAGCTGTTCCCATTTCAAGAAAAGGCACACAGTGGAAACTTCAGATCACCAGGATGGGTGCAACAGGCCTGTAATTGAATTCCACGATCACACTGATGTTGCACAGTGGGATATAGGGAATGGGGGCTGGCCGTTGCCCTGAGCCAGTCTAAAGTCAGAAACAACTAAAAACTCTCAGGGCATACATCAAGAAGCTGTGAAAGAGTAAGTGAGCTGGGCCTGATTCAAAAGAAGTAAAAAGAGGGTGTCTCTTGACATACCCCAAAATAAAGGCCAGAAGGACAAAGAAGGATACAGAGATGGAGCTTCTCCTTACGCTGATTGAACAGGGCGACTATGCCCTTGAAATTAAAACGAGTTGATCATAGTCTGTCTAACGAATAGAGTTTGAGGTGGCAAGATTATTGAAGAACCTGAGCTGGGGGCATTTTTTTGTAGATCCCCTAACTCAGAAAACGTGCTCCAAAGGGCCTCAGAACTATACAAGGTTGAATCTGAGGACAACTTGCCGCCTTCAGACTTGCAGTTTCTTTCAGGCAGTCTAGCATCAAATGGAGAGCAGCCGTCTGGGATCAGCTCAGAGGCTTCTATAAAAGAGGGGAGCTCAATGATCCCAAGTTCATGATCATCAGAAGTGAAGTTGAGGAACTTGAGGATACAAGGGAAGAATTGGAAAGGATGGTTCAGGATCCTTCTCCACTGATATGAAGTCCATCTACCATCTGGGTAGGTAAAGAATGGAAGCTGTCCATCAGTTGGACAGGTTTGCCATTATCTGCTCCCAACTCAAACCGTCCAAACATCTTGTACATTAGTTGTACAACCTGTACATTAGTTGTACATTATTACATAAGTTGTAATTTTTGCTTTTACATAAGTTGTAAAATACATTAGTACATTAGTTGTACTCTTGTAAGAACATGTGTTGTTCTAGTATAGTCAAGAATCAGTGTATATATAAACTGATCTTTTACTTTACTGTAATGTTGTAATTTTATTTCATTTCATTCGCAAATGTACTGTAAAAATATATAGTGATTTTTGATAAGACCAGCTTGAAACTGGTTATTGCAAACTCGGGGAGGCGGAGATTGTTAGGCCAACAAGGCCTCAGTCAAACCTGTTCTAACATCTGAGGGGGCGATTTTATAATCAAAACCTGGTTGATGCCTTGAAGGTTGACTTATAGGCCTGTTAATGCCTTATTGAAACCCTGAAAATGATTTGCAATATCAGTCTAAAGCGTTCTATATGTTGCAGTTTGCACACTAAGACAGTTTGTCCAAGCTGCTCTGTCTGCTGACCAGGCTTGGACATAAACTGTCTACGCAGCTATACACTGTTGAGCAGCTCGGCAATTTAAAGTGTTCTGTTCTTGTGAACAGAACCTGTTCTTTGTGACACAGGTCTAAACTACTTTATGGAATTTGTTTCCAAGTCATCATGTATTGTTTTTGACTTAAGATCCGTTTACAAAGTCGAAGACAAAGTGGGAAAACAGAACTGCTCAGCCTGCCCACGCTGTTCTGTAACATGAAGACAAAAGGATATTTGAAAAAGGGTGACAGACCTTTTTCTTATATCAAAATAGGCCTTTACAGGGAAGAAAGACGCAAAGTTGACATTCCTAAATTAGTTAAAGGCAATGCAACAGTAGACAAAGTAAAAAGACAAAAGTTCTGCACATATGAAGACAAGTCTGCTTTTCAGAAAAGTGCAGAAAAGGTTATGTTATCTTTTCAACAAGACTTTTCCTTTTCATTCTGTCCAATGAAGATGTTTCTCTGAGATCCTCTAAGTGAGTATAAAAGGAAGCTTCTAAGGTCAGAAACAGATGTGAAGAAAGCTAAGTGCTTAAACCAAGAGTGAACATGCAAGTGTGATCTTCATGCATGCAAGTCTTCTGTAAACCAGCTTCTGTGTGTCTAAGCTGTTTTACCTAAGATGTTCCTTAAGTCTTGTAAACACAGTGAGTGCTTCTTAGTGAGTGTATTCATTGTATACTAGTTCGAGTCTGTCTTAGACTAGTAAGCATACTGTTGTATCTGTCATCTCAGCTTGAACTATTCCGCATTCAAGCTTGTTTGTAATTAACAAATTGTTGATAATACATACAAACATTGAGAAAAGAGTGTGTAGTTTTTAAATTGCTGTATTCACCCCCCCTCTACAGCTTATAACTATATACTTTGGGAACCTCTCGGGACCTACATGTCACCCCAATGATCAAATAATTGGTGACATCAACAAAGGGGTACAAACACGATGGGACAGTTTAGGGAACTTTTGTATGTTCTCTAGTTTTGTTTCGTTGATGGAGCCAAAGAAGGTGGATGAAGCACTAAAAGATGCCAGTTGGATCACTGCCATGCAAGAAGAGATCAATCAGTTTGAGAGAAACAAGGTATGGAAGCTGGTCCCTGCTCCTAAAGGTAAATCCATAATTGGCACCAAATGGGTTTTCAGGAATAAGATGGATGAGCAAGGTCATGTCATTAGAAATAAGGCTAGACTGGTTGCTCAGGGCTACAGACAGAAGGAAGGAATTGATTATGATGAAACATTTGCTCCTGTGGCCAGGCTAGAAGCAATTCGTTTGTATCTAGCCTATGCTGCTCATAAGACCATTAAGGTATTTCAAATGGATGTGAAGAGTGCATTTTTAAATGGGAAGCTGCAAGAAGAAGTTTATGTCAAGCAGCCTCCAGGTTTTGAAAATGAACAACATCCAGGTTTTGTCTATAAGTTGGACAAAGCTCTCTATGGTCTCAAACAAGCCCCTAGAGCCTGGTATGACACTCTTACTGATTTCCTTATGAGCAATGGGTATTCCAGAGGTAAAGTGGATACCACACTGTTCATAAAGAAAGTGAAGTCTGATATTATGCTTGTTCAAATTTATGTGGAAGACATAATATTTGGTTCTACTAATGAGCAGTTGTGCAAGAATTTTTCATTACACATGAAATCCAAGTATGAAATAAGTATGATGGGAGAACTAACTTTCTTTTTAGGATTACAGGTTAAACAAACCTCACCTGGAATTTTTATAAATCAAAGAAAGTACACTTTAGATCTTTTGAAAAAGTTCAAATTTGATCAAAGTTCTCCTATTAAAACCCCAATGGCAACCAATGTAAAATTGGATGCTGATGCCAGTGGCAAAGCTGTTTCAGTAACAGCTTACAAAGGCATGATTGGGAGCTTGCTATACTTAACTGCTAGTAGACCTGATATTATGTTTGCTACCTGTTTGTGTGCTAGGTTCCAAGCTGATCCAAAAGAATCTCATCTAGCTGCTGTTAAAAGAATCTTCAGATACCTGAAGGGTACACCAGGTTTGGGTCTTTGGTATCCCAAAGATTCAAGCCTTGAACTAACAGGTTATTCAGATTCTGATTTTGCAGGCTGCAGGCTAGACAGGAAAAGCAGAACAGGTGGATGTCAACTCCTTGGTGGTAAGTTGATAAGTTGGTGCAGCAAGAAGCAGAACTCTGTGTCTACTTCTACTGCTGAAGCTGAGTACATTGCTGCTGGAAGCTGCTGTGGGCAGATCCTGTGGATGCAGCATCAGCTTGAAGATTATGGACTTGTGTATAGGAAAATTCCTATTCTATGTGATAACACAAGTGCCATAGCCATTTCCAACAATCCAGTATTTCATTCAAGAACAAAGCATATTAAAGTCAGACATCACTTCATCAGGGATCACATTCAGAAAGGTAATGTGGAGGTAAGTTTTATTTCCACAAATGAACAGCTTGCAGACATTTTCACCAAACCTCTGGATGAAACAAGGTTTAATTACCTTGTCAGCAAGCTGGGCATGTTAAACAAAAGTGACTAATTGTCCTCAAAGGTCTAAAACTTTTTATGTCCTACACTGGTCAAGTTTCTCAGAACAGCTTAAACAGAACAGGCTCTGCATATTCTGTACTTAGCCATTTTTCTGAAATCCTTGAACAGCTTGAACATACAACAGGCTGAATAAAGACAATTTACTCATCCAGCCTGGTCTGATGGTCCACTCTTCCTTCTGCTCATTCTCTCACACAGATTTACAAGACATTTTCTTGTAACCTGCTCACTTATTGAACACAACCTGTTCATACATAGCTGAACAGGCTGAGGGAACAGCTTGAAGAATGCACAGCTTGTGATGACTCTGCTCATCACAGGTTTGACCAACAGCTTGGACCAACAGTTTTAATTACCTTTCTTCAAACTTAAGTTACTTAATTTATGTTTTATTTAACTTAATTACTGCAGGATAATGTGGGTTACGTGTGTTAGTGATTAAAAAGGGCTCAAGTGGTCTGACAAACGGTGTGACATGGACAACCGTTCCGTTTTCCGTTAACGGCCTTTTCAAATCAACCGCCCAAACCTTCTCTCTCATACACACTCACATTCAAATCCTATATATACCCAACTACTGTTTCATCTTCGTCTTCCTCATCATTTCCAGAAATCCTCAAGAACCTCAAAAATCGACTAAGTGTCTTTTGCTTCTCCAAACCTCAAAACTTCCCAAATGGCTCACAGACCTAATCCACTTCTTCCAGTGTTCGTTGGTGATGATGTTGTCAAACACTCATCAGTCACCACAATGTTGACCATCAAACCCACCAACTACATTGCAAATCTGACTATACCCAAGAACTATGTGGGAAAAGGGTATGAAGAAATGGTGGAGTTCTTAAAAGTTCATCCGTTGAACTATGCTATGACTGCATCCCTTGGTGTCCTGTATCAGGAGATGGTGTATGAGTTCTGGTACACCTGTGCCTACAACCCCAACACCAAAGTCATCGAGGGTACTATTCTCAACGGGACTCAGACCATTGAGATTAGTACTGATCTTCTCAGGGAGGTGCTTCATCTTCCAACTGCTGAAACTTATGACATGCCTCAAGCTGAGGATGAACAAATGGGAAATCTGCTACGCTTCTGTGGTGTAGCAGAACCCAAAATTGGAGCTACTTTAATCAGGAAGGAGTTGTTCCCCACTTACAGCTTCTTATTTGCTTCAGTAATGTTCATTTGACCAACTGAGCCATGATGAAATCCCAATAGTCCTACAGCTGGTGGATGGGACTACCATTGATATGGCTAAGTGGATATTTCTGAACATGAGGAACCTGGTGCAGCAAGAGCCCAGACCAGCTGCTGTCCGATATCCCAGGTTTCTGAGTCTCATCTTCAAGCATCACTGTGGTGAGCATCTATACAACTCTCAGCCTTTACTTAAGTCTGCTGCATTCCCTGTCATAGGGAATAGAGTTTTCTATACCCCTGTTCTACCCACTGAGCCTCCTCTGTCCACACCAATGAGGAGGTTGTTAGGTTTGGTGGAAGGACCCTCTGATGTGAGGCTGGATCCAGAAGCTGCTGCTCCCATATGAAAATCCAAAGCCAGGTCCAAACTTGTTAAGAGAACCCTGGCAACTGCTGAAGCTGGGCCTGTGAAAAAGAAGGCCAAAACAGCTCAGTCTGAGCCTGAACCCTTAGTCTCTGTGGCTGAGGGGGAGCAGGCTCCTCACCCTGGTTCATTCGTTGAACCTCATGCTTCTGTGGCTGGTGCCTCTGTGGCACCTGAGACTATGGAACAGGCCAACCCACCTGTTTTTGACCCAGTCTCAAAACCTATCCAGTCTGAACCCCTCATCTCCTCTCCACAATCACCCACTTCATCCTTTCACTATCAACGAAAATCCATCTGCAAAAAGAAACCAGCCAAAACAACTACCTCCTCTGTTCCCTCCCAGCAGGGTTCAGTTGTAAAAGAAGCAACCCCTGCTGCCTCTCCTATATTGGGAGAAGGTTCAGCCCAATTGGAGCATGCTTCACTCCAATCTGAGTCTACCGAGAGTCAGCCTAGACCCTCTGGTTCCTCCCAACAGGAACCAGTTGTACAAACGAAGATAGCCACATCAACTATCCCAGCCTCCCAACAGGCTGAGGATATTGAAAGACAGGAGCCCTCTCCACTCCACACTGCGTCCACACTGTCCCCCACTCAAACTTCTTCACACCCTGAGTCTGCACAAGGTGTCAAACCTGCTGGTCTAGACCAACCAGCAGATCAGCCTTCAACTTCTGCTCCCCATGATACAACTGTTCTACACCAAACAGCTGCTGAGGGACCAACCACCCAAGCTGATGAACCTTAGGGATCATACCATCCCTCTGGTGAGGCTGCTCCCTCCATGCAAACTCCATCAGCAGGTTTCACCACTGCTGATGTTGAAACGCATATCCCATCTCCCAATGATGAGGTGCTTTTAAACCAAGGCACTGCAGAGGGAACCACGACTGGTCTTCATGAAGATGTTGCAATACAAGCAGCATCTGAAAGGCCCCAAACATCAACCTCTCTTCCTGGTGATGCAGCTACAGCCGCTGCTGAAGGACCCTTTGACCCCTCCAAGCTGGGCCACATTACTTTTGCCCAAGCTATGGAGCTTCTTTCAAATGTTCCTCTTCCCTCTCCATCACACCCTCATACACCAGCCTCATCATCATCTTCTCCATCCACCCAATCTAAACAGTCAACCCATACACCTCCATCTCCCAAAGACCTGCCTTTGAAGGATCAGCTTTCTCTGCTGACCAACAAAGTTGGTTCTTTGGAAACTGCTATGACCTCTCTACCCTCTATTATTTCAGACTCTGTGTCTGAACAGCTTAAGGGGTTCTTTGATTTGTACAAAGACTCCTTCCCTGCTACTCCACAATCAGATACTTCTCCACAGCTGCTTGCACTCACTACACAGCTGCAAAATGTGTCCAACTCCCTCTCCTCCATTCTTTCAATGCAACAGGACTCTGTGTCCTCAATAATAGCTATTTCTCAACAGCTGTCATCTCTCCTAACTTCTTGCAACACTACTCTTCCTAATACTTTGGCCAGCTTGAACACCCTTATTAGCTCCCTTTCAAATTCTGTGTCATCAAACCTTGCTGATGTGCAAGATTCTCTCGAATTACATCTTGCACAGCTTCAAAGTTTGCTGTTCACTGAGTCAGATAGGGAAAACCTTGTTAAGCTGACCTCCCTTGCTGATACACAATCCTCTTATCTTCAGTCCTGTCTTATCCAGCTTGAAGAGGTGAAGGACAACTTGGCATTCTTAGTGAATAGCCTTGTTGGCCCAAGGCCTGCTGCCAAAACTGCTAGCAAGCCTGATGACTTTGTGTCTTCAGGCAGACCGGGTGTTGAAGGTGCTGGTCCATCTCCTTCAAAGGGGGAGAAGTCGTCTGCCTCTAAGACTAAGTCTAAGGGGGAGAAAACTTCTTCTCCTAAGGAGAAATCAGTGCCTACAGCACAAACTAGTCAACAAGCAGGAGCTTCAACAGGTACACTGGAAGGTGCCTCTCATGCTGCTTAGTCTACTCAGGTTGAATCTCCAATCCCTGCTCAGTCTAAGGGGGAGGAAACTATTCCTGAGGGCAGGACAAGCAGCAGAAGGAGACATCTGATCTTAGAAGAAGAAGAAGACGAGGAGGAAAGCCCTGAAGCTGCTGTCACTACAGCAGCTAAGGGTAAAGGAATAGCAGCAACTGATCCTCAACAGCAGAAAGCAGCAGAAATCCAATTTCACAAAGCCAGGGCCAAAGAAATGGGTCTTCCTATGCACAAATATTTTGAGTTTAGAGAAGAATAGCTTAAAGCCCTGGAAGTTCTTAGAAAAGAAGAAGAATCTGCCAAAGCTGCTAAATCATTTGCACTTCAAGAAGCAAAGAAAGTTAAAATGTCTACTCTGGAAGTGCAAAAGAGAATATTGGAAGCTGCTAAGGGGTCAGCAGGGGAGAAGGAAGCAGAAAAAGAAAAAGGTACTATGGTCTCAGTTACCAAGCCTACAGTGCCTCATGCAAGAGCTCAGTACCATTTTGACAACCTGGCAAAGAAAAAATTTCATGATGTTGCTGAAAGAAGGCTTGCCAAGGAAGCAATTGTCAAAGCTGTCCCTATATCAAGAAAAGGCAGTCAGTAGATGTTGAAAATAAAAAGAATGGGTGCAGCAGGCCCAGAATTAGAAACATATGACTACACTGACGTAGCACAGATGGGGTACAGAGAATGGATTGAGCTGGCAGTTGCTCTGAGTGAGTCAAAGTCAGAAACGGCTAAGACAATCAGGGCATATGTCAAGAAACTAATGGAGAGAGTAAAGAACCTTGGCCTGATCTCCAAAGAAGTTAGTGAATGTGTCTTTGTGACACATCCAAAAATTAAGGCCAGGAGGACAAGGAAGGACACTGAAATGGAACTACTCCTTGCACTGATTGAACGAGGCGATTATGCCATTGAAATGAAGGGAGTTGATCACAGCCTGCCTAGTGGAATAGAGTTTGAAGATGGCAAGATTATTGAAGAGCCTGAGCTGGGGGCATTCTTTGTGGATCCCTTAACTCAGAAGAAATGCTTTCAAAGAGCTTCAGATCTATACAAAGTGGATTGAGACAACTTGTGGCCTTCAGACTTGCAGTTTCATTCATGCAGTCTAGTAAGTGGAGAGCAGCCGTCTGGGATCAGCTCAGAGGCTTCTTTGAGAGAGGTGAACTTGATGATCCCAAGTTCATGATAATAAGAAGTGAAGTTTAAGAACTTGAGGAAACAAGAGAAGATCTGGAAAAGATGTTTCAAGGTCCCCCTCCAGTGTGATGAAGTCCATCTACCATCTGGGTAGGTGAAGAATGGAAGCTGTCCATCAGTTGGACAGGCTTACCATTATCTGTTCCCAACAAAAACAGTCCAGTGAACATTAGTTGTACTTTAATTACATAAGTTGTAATTTTCTATTAGTTGTAATATACATCAGTACATTAGTTGTACTTTTTGTAAGAACATGTGTTGTTCTAATATAATCAAAAATCAGTGTATATATAAACTGATCTTTTACTTTATGTTGATGTTGTAATCTTATTTCAACAAATGTACTGTAAAACTATATAGTGACTTTTGATATGACCAGATTAGACTGGTTATTGCAAATAGGGGGAGATTGTTAGGCACAAAAAGGCCTCAGTCAAACCTGCTCTGCATCTGAGGGGGAGATTATTAATCAAACCTATTGATGCTTTTGAAGGTTGAATTTAAAGCCTGTTATAGGCCTTATTGAAACCTGAAAATGATTTGCAATATCAGCCTAAAGATGTTCTATGTGTTGCATGTGTTGCAACAAAGACAGTTTTGCCCAAGCTGTTCAGCAGACTGAAAAGGCTAGACATAAACTGTCTACGCCGCTCTACACTGGTGAGCAGCTTGGGCAGTTTACAAGTGTTTTGTTCTTCGTGAACAGAACCTGTTCTTTGTGAACAGGCTAAACACTTTATGGAAGGTGTTTCCATGTCCTCATGTAATGTTTTTGACTACAAGATCAGTTTACAAAGTCGAAGACAAAGTGGAAATCAGAACTGCTCAGCCTGCCCAAGTTGTTCTGTTACATGAAGACAAAAGGTTATTTGAAAAAGGGTGACAGACCTTTTTCTTATATCAAAATAGGCCTTTACAAGGAAGAAAGACGCAAAGTTGACATTCCTTATTTAGTTAAAGGCAATGCAACAGTAGACAAAGTGAAAAGACAAAAGTTCTGCATACAAGAAGACAAGTCTGCTTTTCAGAAAGTGCAGAAAAGGTTATGTTGTCTTTTCAAACAAGACTTCTCCTTTTTCATTTCGTCCAATGAAGAAACTTCTCTTAGATCCTCTGAGTAAGTATAAAAGGAAGCTTCTAAGGACAGAAAGATTAAGCCAAAAAGCTAAGTGTTGAAGCCAAGAGTGAACGTGCAAGTGTGTTTTTCATGCATGCAAGCCTGCCTATGTAATACAGTTTCTCTGTGTCTAGGCTGTACTACATAAGCTGTCCCTCTAAGTCTTGTAAACACAGTGAGTGCTTCTTAGTGAGTGTATTCATTGTAAACTAGTTTGAGTCTGTCTTAGACTAGTGAACATACTGTTGTATCTGTCATCTCAGCTTGAACCTTTCCGCATTCAAGCTTGTTTGTAATTAACAACTTGTTGATAATACATAAAAACATTGAGAAAATAGTGTGTAGTTTTTAAATAGCTGTATTCACCCCCCCCCCCCTCTACAGCTTAAAGCTATATACCTTGGGAACCTCTCGGGACCTACATTTATAATTTGCAAATATATAACAACATACAAACATTTTATAAAAAAATCATATATTACTATAAAAATAGTATTATGGTAAAAATCGATAACATCAATTAATATATCAATTGAACTAAAAAAACCCACAAATTCCTAAAATGTTCATAACATCAAGAGACACAAAAACCACAAACTATCCTTAAACAATAAAAGTTCAATCTACCATCGTAACTCACAACAATCCATATTTGCTTCCAGCATTCTTAACCCAAATCTCACAACTCTTCGGCTTGAGAGACAACCAAACTTTTCTAAGATCAGAACTTTCTCCAAAAAGCAAAACAGCACTGTTCTACCTTGGGTCTTCAGCTCCCCATCCAATGTTGTCTAACTTCTCCATGCAAGTAATCATATCATCTAACTTATGCTTATCAGACAATGACCTTGGAATCTTTGTAATTTAAGCTCCAACTTCAAAGATCATTGAATTGATTGTTTCTTTACTTTTTCGTTTCGTGCTACGAGTTTGAGAACGATCACGAGCTTGAGAATGAGCAGATGACTCCTTTGTTGAAGTTAATTGTTCTATTGAAGCTGAGTTTTTTATTGATGCATGATGGATATCATCATTTTCATTCAAATCGGGATCAACAGCACCTTCTGAAGTATGAGGAAGCCTTGAAGATGGTCCCCAACTTTCAAAGCCTGTGGAAGTTGCACCATCAAACAATTGCACACAAAGATCGAGGAAAAGCATTGGTGCATTTCGTAATGGCTCTACGAATTTGTTTGCCTGTTTAAAAAAGTTATGTCCATAAGAATAACAAAATGAAAAAGATATCATGCAGAAAAACAACCTTCATCTCCAGTTGTTACTCTTCTTTGGTTTGATTCAATTGTAATATATTTAAAGCTTGAATGTATACTAAGTCCATAGGTCTTTTGGCCTTGCAAATAAGGACTAAAACGTGATAATAATAACAATAATATAAGATGAGCCATAGTGTGTTATGAATGGACTTTAGAAAGTGTATGCAAGCTAAGGGTGATCATAAATACATTATACACCTCATTTGAATTAATATTATCTATATATGTGCTTGTATGATCACTCATGAATACATGACCCTAAGAAATGCTTTAAAGCCATTAAAAACCTATCGTGCATCATCTTAATAAGATTATAAGTGTGAAGACCACTCCTTACGGAGGAGGCTTACCGACTAGGACCCAAATATGCAACACGATATCAATCATAACTAAGACAGAGTAATTAAGTTGCGGAATTCAAATTACGGTATAACCATTAGGATTAAGTTTAATCCAATATTTAAAATAATCATACAGAGTTCACATTAAAATTATAAAGGTACAAGACTAGTCTATTACATAACTTCCATTCAACAAAGCGAATCTACCAAACCACCACAATTAACATCTTCAAACCTGTACCAAAGGTCGTTGAGTAGGGTCCAAACGCTTCACTTGATCATGACACACCTAAGAACTAGGTCCAACAGGTGAATTACCCTTGACTTTTCCAGTAAAGAGGTTCAAAAACAACTGTAAGAAATCGCTTAGTGAGATTATAAATATATCTGTAAACATGTTGTAATGCAAGGCGGAATGTGGGTAATAGCGTGATATGACTTGACTGCCGCCAACAGCCACACATAGTGAGACATAGCAAATAAGAGCAGGATGATGTCTAGGACACACTCATAAACAAGTATGAAGCAACCATAATCTACATATATTCAAGGTAAATCCATACTCAAAACGCTTACTTTAGTCAAATTTGAAGCCTACGGTTCTGTGAATTTAAGAACACAAAATCCAACTTTAAAAACATCAAAATTAGAGATGGTTAAGTGTTACAAACATAAAAAAAATCCCGTGCATGTTTTCGTTACATGTTTAGTAGATTGTGTTTGCATTTTAAGGGTTTTATTTCAATTTTAAAAATTGAGTTCTGAAATTTATAAAGGAATTGAGGTTGCTGTCAATTGTATTTTTATGTTATTTTCTTAATCGGAAAAAATAGGCCAAGAAGGCCAATGCCTTTGGCCATGGCTTTAGTCCATATATGTGTGTGTTTTGTTCGTCACTTAGAGCATTAAACCTCATTTAATCTTCCTAATTTGGTTGATGGAATGAATGACAAACAGAAAAATAGAAAGTGCAGTTGTGTGTATGTGTGTATTACATGTGAATAGAGTATCCGAGACCCACCATCTTAATTGGTGCAAGTCTCGGGTGTATTAAACTAACAAACGACCATCCTTTCCTTTCCCTTTATGTACATAAGTATGTGCAGTGTGTGATGTATATGAGAGGTCCGAGACCCACATAATGTGAGTCTTGGATGTATGTATTTGTCCAGCAGAAATATCCCACATCACACACATACACAGGTCTCAGATGTCTTGTAACACTTCCCAGCAGTCCCCTTTTACTTCATTCCATTTATGCTAAGTATAGGTACCATAGGTAAAAGGACTGAGATTCACAAGGTTGTGAATCTCGGATGTGGGGTAATTGACTCAAACTGAAACAGCTAGCAGTGTGTTTATACACATATCTCGGACGTACAAAGTAATACATCAGCCCCTCATTTTTCATTTATATATATGTAAGTTAAGTTAAGGATGTGTGTGTGCTGATTTTGTGTTACAGAAACATTACAGCGGCAAAATACGCATTTCCTTGATGCATATAAGTTAAGTAGTGAACTTATTGTGAAAGAACCGAGACTCTCCAAGAGTATGAATCTCGGATGTAGGCTGTAATAACAGAATTATATCAGCAGCCTCCTTCTCAATTTATATAAAGGATTAAGTTTTAAGTGTGTGGTGTTGTGTGTGAGATCCGAGACTCACACTTTGTGAATCTCAGATGTGTGTGTCTAGTAGCAGTCCACAACCAAAAATAAACTAAGTAAACTTCAAATCTCTCACGTATGTGTTGTTGAAAAAGTTCCAAGCCTTACAAAATTGGAAAGTCTCGGATGTTCGATATATATCATCAATTCTCAGCAACTTTTCTATTATATAAATATGGATGTGTTTATCTTACAACAACAACACTTATACTTACATATATTCACATATTGCATCAATTAAAGTGTAAATAGTTCTGTGATCATGTATAATTGGATGTCAAAAACAAACAATTATGATTAATATATATATATATATATATATATATATATATATATATATATATATATATATATATATATATATATATATATATATATATATATATATATATATATATATATGCATCATTGATGTATTTGTTTTCATATTAACATATTTAGCATTGTTGTTCTATTGTTCTAGACCTTGCTTATGTCACCAGTTCATATGAATCTGGTAGTTTTTTATACTCTGATGCTCCCCCACGTAGTTTATAGGTAGCTACCACAGTATTGAGTGGATAGCTTCCACTAAAAGTGTAAGCGTGACCTGGACATCATGCTACTCTTAATTGCTATGTCTCACTTTGCATGGCTGTTGGCGGCAGTCAAGTCATATCACCCTAGTTACCCACATTCCGCCTTGTATTGTTGCATGTATTCTGATAAATCTATAATCTCACTAAGTCATTGCTTACAGTTGTTGTTGAATCTCTTTACAGGAAAAGATAAGGGTAAAACACCTGTTGGACCTAGTTCTTAGGTCTATCAAGATCAAGTTGAAGCTTATAGATCCTACTCAACAACTTTTTTGTACAGCTTCGAAGCTGTTATGTGTGGTGGTTGGGTAGATTCGCTTTGTTGTATGGAAGTAATATACTAGACTAGTCTTGTACCGTTATTAGTTTAATTTGAACTCTGTATGTATATACTAAAATCTGTATTAATCTTAATCCTACTAGTTGTATACTAATTTAAATTCCGCAACTTAGTTACTCTATCTTAGTTATGATTGATATCATGTTGCAAATTTGGGACCTAGTCGCTAAGACTCCTCCGTAACAAGAGCTCTTCACACTTTCAACGCTAATTGTTGTAAATTTCTTGAAGTATTGAATACAAATTTGAGTTCATCAACTCACAGAAGCTGTGGCTTCAAATTGAACCAAAGAAGGCATTTTGAGTATGGATTTACCTTAAATATTTGTAAATTGTTGTTGTTTAATACTTGTTGTTAAAAATCTTGGCTTTAACTTCAATTTTGTTGCAACAATTGGAGATGAACTTGATGAATGCAAGATGAAGAAACCGTATTTAGAGAGAAGTAGAGAGTGTGTTGAATGATTTTTGGGTTTGGTGGAAATGAACAGGTGAAAACAAATTTGAGTACTTATATTTAACTCAAGTTTCATATTTCTCATTTTGAGCACCAAAGTTGTGTTTCTCTCATTCATTTAAATTGTTACCTTATAATTAATACATAACATATATTTAACTTAATTAAGAATTCCATTACTTAAATAAATTACAAGAAAATTCGTGTAATTAAAACTACATTATAAAGTCAAATACAGAGATTGAAAAGTTAGGTTGTTACAGAATGGGCTCCACGATGCACAAACTTCATCCTCGAAGTTAGTTATGTTCGAACAGACTCGGGTACGTCGCTTGCATAACATCTTTTGATTCCCAAGACTGTTGCGAACCTTTTTGGTGTTTCCACTGGATGAGCACCATCTGCACTTCTTTACTGCAAAGTTTCTTGGTTTTCGAGTCTAGAATACACTCTGGCTCTTCAACCACGCGTAGCATTTCATCAATTTGTAGATGAACATGTGGTATGTGTACTTCTCTTTCTTCATTGGGGATACTTTCAGCATCACTCAATCATTGACTGTAAAAATGATCGATCTATGACGATTTTCATAATAAGACTTCTGCCTGCTCTGAGCTTCAAGAATATTTATTATAACTAGATGAATTTTCTAGTGTGTCAATTGACCAATGTCTTCTTCATTCCTGGCCACCAATAATCTGCTTTAAGAATGAAGTACATCTTTAAGATGCCAGGATGAATAGACAACTTGAATTTGTGAGCTTCAGATAGAAGAGTGTTGCGGATAGAACCATTTTTTGAAATCCATATTCAGTTTCCATTGAGACATTGAAGTCCCAAATGGTTCTTAGATAAAAATTGTATTTTCCCTTTTAGATTTTCAGAACAAAGATTCTCTTCCTTCCGTGCTTCTGCTTGAGCAGATTTGATATCTTTAATAAGCACAAAAGAGAATACAACAGGAGTTAGGGCATAGCAACACTTTTCAGGATATACTTTTCTACTCAAAGCATCCGCGACCACGTTGGCTTTTCCGGGATGATAGAGGATCTCACAGTTATCATCCTTGATTAGCTCCAAGGGCCGTCGTTGTTTCATATTCAGATCCTTTTGAGTAAGATGTACTTCAGGGTTTTATGGTCAGTATAAAGATGACACTTAGTACCATAGAGATAATGACGCCAGATTTTCAATGCAAAGGTGGTTGCATCTAACTCAAGATCATGAGTTGGCGCGCTTTACATGAGGCAGTGACTTTTCCACTTTACGTGAGGACACAACCTAAACTTGTAGCAAATGCATCACTGTAGACAATAAAGTCATCATTGCCCTCTGGTAAGGCTAGGTTTGGTGCTTGAACAAGATTTTGCTTCAGAGTTCCAAAAGTTTTTTTTGCTGTTTGTCAGACCATACGAAAGGAGTGTTCTTTCGTGTTAGCATCGTAAGTAGTACAATAATTTTTGAGAAGTCCTATATGAATCACCGATTGTTACCAACTAACCTAAGGAAACTTCAGATATCGGAGGCATTGAAAGGTGTTTGCCACTTTTGAACAGCCTCGGCTTCAGACGGGTCAACAGAAATACCTTCACCGGATACGACATGTCCAAGGAATTGAATCTGTCTTAGCCAGAATTCACATTTTGAAAATTTTGCGTACAGTATTTCTTTTCTCAATAACTCTAGCAATATGCGTAAATGGACAACATGATCAGCTTCCGTTTTGGAGTATATCAGAATATCATCCATGAATATGATAACTGACTTATCCAGCATTCGTCTGCACACGCGATTCATGAGTCCATGAACGTCGTTGGAGACCAAATGGCATTACAAGAAACTCATATTGACCATATCTCGTTCGAATGCTGTCTTTGAGATATCCTCATCATTTACTTTTAATTGATGATACCCAGAATGAAGATCAATTTTGGAGAAGAAACTTGCTCCCTGTAATTGATCAAACAGGTTATCGATTCTGGGTAGAGGATACTTGTTCTTAATAGTGACTTTGTTCAACTCCCGGTAATCGATACACATGCGGAGAGTTCCGTCTTTCTTTTTAACGAATAAGATAGGTGCACCCCACGGAGATGTACTACGACTTATATAACCCTCCTAAAACAGATCTTACAATTGTTTTGACATTTCTTGCATTTCTGCAGGTTCAAGTCTATACGAAAGCTCTAGCGATTGGAGTCGCACCAGGAACTAAGTCGATACTAAACTCAACTTGGCGTTCCGGTGGCACTCCAGAGATATTGTCAGAAATACGTCTGGAAACTCACAGACGATTGGGATATCATAAACGGATTGCTTTATGACTTCAGGGACAGATTCATACATGACATAACATAGATAAGATTTGTGACCTTTAGACAAATACTTGTACGCTTTCTCAACAGAAATGAAGCAGTGGGCACCTTTACGCTTGTCGCCTTTGATTTCAAACACACGACCGTATGAAGACTTGATTCTAATTATTCGGCGATTGCATACGATAGTAGCCTGGTTATTCATTTACCAGTCCATGCCGACAATGACGTCAAACTCTTTCAACGGAGTCATGATAAGATCGAGGTTAAACACGACGTCGTTGACAAGCAGAGTACAATTTCAGTATACAAAACCAACCATAACATAATTGTTACTGGCCGTCTCAATATAAAGTACAAATGAGAGATTCGAGGGAGATTTTGATAGTTGCTGTGCAAAAGTAGTCGATATGAAGGAACGGATAGCACCATAATCAATTAATACTCGAGCAGGATAGAGTTGAGTAAGAACATACCCATAACCACGTCAGGTGTTTCCTTAGCCTCCTCTGTTGTGATTTGGAAAGCTCGGGTTCTAGTAGTTGGCGTTGTGGCTGAACTCCTCATGGTTGAATCACCAGCAGATGACTGTGATTGGATTCTATGTCCGGAACGACATTGGTACGAGAAATGACCTCATTTTCCCCATTTAGCACATCCATTGCCTCTTTGGGGGCATTCTTCACTATTGTGGCCGATTTTGTCACACGCATTGCAGATAACATCATTAGGATTGCACTGCCCATATGTTATTTCTTACACCATTCGCAGAATCTTGGTACATTAGTGATGGAACAGGCCTGGACTTTTTGAGGGTGAACTGCACTGTCGGGATTGCTTAGACTTTGATTTGCTGGGATTAAAGAACTTGCTGAATTGATGCTTCTTCGGTGGAGAAGGACATGTCGGATTAGTCTGTGTAGCACTGAGCTGGTAGCTATACTCTAAGTATTCACTTTTTATATGTCTTGCTGCTTCAACCATTTCGAGGTAAGTCTTGTTCTTCGTAGCGCTCATCGGGTCTTTGTATCTCGGATTCAGACCTCTGCAAAACCAATTCATCTTCCTTTCTTCTGTGGCTACTTGATAAGAAGAGTAACCACAAAGCCGCGAGAATTCATGCTCATACTCATCTACTGTCTTTGTGCCTTGCGTCAGCTGCATAAGCTGGACCTCAATCTTGTCTTGTTGATCAGCAGGACAATAATTTGCATGAAACATATCGAAAAACTGATCTCACTGTAGCATTTTGATGACATCTTCAACAAAAATACTCTTCTGCATTTTCCACTAGGCACGAGTAGTGCCGACAAACAGTGCAGTCTCAAACTTCACTTTCTTGGAATCAAGGCAGTCAAAGATACTAAAGATCTCCTCAGTATGGCTTATCCACTCCAGAGCCTGGATAGGGTTTACAGTACCCTCAAAGTTTACCGAACCACTAGCTTTGAAATCTTTGAACTTACAGCCAAAAGGCTTATCAATTTGAGTGTCTGGGTTTGAATTTTCAGAATCAGATTCTTGGTTTTGGACTTGTTTATCTTTTCTTTTATTTTTCTTATCAGCTCTTCTTTTGGCTTCATCCTCATCTCGGGCTTGAAATTGTTCTTGTATGCTTTAATTTAGTTGTTCTTCTTGTTGTGCTAACAGTTGTTGCATCATCTCGTACAATTTTGGGGTGTAACATTATCAGGAATATCACCTGGTCCATACATCTTTACTGAAAATTAAAATCATGCAACTTTCAGTTTGTAGACATATAACTATGTACCCTTATTATCATCCTAACAGTCTGTACATCCTATCTTAGTTCAAACCACCTAAATGATTTATACTTATGTATTGTTTCAGTTTGAGATCAGGAATTACCCACATAATACTTTATTCATTCAAACTATGGGCTCTGATACCATCCTGTGAAGACTACTCCTTACGAAGGAGTCTTAGCGACTAGGTCCCAAATATGCAACCCGATATCAATCATAACTAAGACAGAGTAATTAACTTGCGGAATTCAAATTACGGTACAATCATTAGGGTTTAGTTTAATACAATTTTTAAAGTAATCATCCAGAGTTCAAACTAAACTTATAAAGGTACAAAACTAGTCTAGTACATAACTTCCATACAACAAAGCAAATCTACCCGAGCACCACAATTAACATCTTCAAAGTTGTACCAAAAGGTCGTTGAGTAGGGTCTAAATGCTTCACTTGATCTTGACAGACCTAAGATGTAAGGTCACCTGCCTATGGATCTGATCTTGACGCGATACCTTCCAACGAGTGCGGAATCCTCGTTAGGGGCTTAACGGATAGATCACACACACGGAAACCTGGACACGAACTCAATGATAGACGTTACGACGAACTTATGTTTGAACTTATCTTTGAATTTATGTAAACATCAAACACAAACAAGATCAAACATATATAACTTGTATTTGCAAACCCTGATCTATTACAAAAGACTATCTATACTTAGACGGCTATCGTCACACAAGGTGCACTAACAGACTCCCCCTTAACGATAACATCTAATTAGATATTCACTTAATCTATAGAACTAGGCTTATTTAAAATTCTACCAGCATACAAACCCTGTTCTACACAAACCTTCACAACCTTCTGGTACTTCTTGCCTTTTGACCTCCAACCTTCATGAAAATAGATTGGTTGCTCATGAAGTTTCAGCAAGTCGCTCTGAGACAGGTTTACGTCTTGATCTTCCAAAACTGCCTCAGCTGTTTCATTATCAATGAACCACCACTTCATATTTGTCAGAACATCCTGTGGCATTGGCTTCAATGGAACCTTCTTTAGGCATCGAACCAGCTTGTAAAAGATCTTCATCCAAGGCTTTCCAGTCAATGGATCTATCCTTGATTCATCCATAACTCTCTTTTCTTCCCTTGGCTTAATTCGATCAAACCTTCCAGACCGACCTTCTTTTCTGATGATTCTAGCAATCACTTCTGCATATTGGTCGTCTCCTAGGTTTATCAGATTCTTCCACGCCAGCTACTTTACTTCAAATTTAGGCAATGTGCTGAAGACTTTGAGTTTTATCCTCAAATACTGGATCCCATGTCTTCTTTTCAGTACAAAGAGTTCCAATTCTCTATCGAAAAACCAACTGAGAATGCCTCCAGATAGTTTCCCTGGACTTGGCAATCTCATTTTCTCTTTCACAGCTAAATCAGACTTCCTCTCTTCTTTCTTGAACCAAAGTTGTTGCTTCTCTTCATTAGATAGCTTTTTATCTATTTCTTGAGATGCATCATCATCTGATTTATCATTGATTGTTGACCTCAGACTGTCTAGATCTATCGGAATCTGGTCTGAATGTACATAGTGTTCCGTGACTGGTTGATCTTGAATGACGATTTCATCAGCTTTGTCTTATTCATCAACTAAAATTTCAACGTTTGGGCTCCAATCGAGAACATTCTCCGGGATAAACTCTCCTTCTTCAAGTTCTTCCAACTCATCTTCAAAATCAAAATTCATCTCGTCGTCATCATCAATATCGGCCAAGGCTCCAATTATTTCTTGATTGACTAACTCTGACGCTTCGGGAGCCTTGCCTTTATCATGACCTCCTCCTCCTCCTGTCCCAGATGATCCCGGTCTCCCCCTGAATCTCAGCTTGCTGAGTAGTCTTATGTGGAAGATCTGCTAGCTTACTGTCTTTTTGCGTGCTCGGGTCACCTCCTTCATCGTCACTGTCTCTCCTAACTCCCCTTAACACATCTCCTATGCAACTGCTCTCCCACTAAGCTTGTAGATCTTTCATAATTTGCTCAACCAGGGTCTGCAGAGTCAGAATTTGAGACTGTTGAGCCGACAATGCTTGTTGTTGATCAGCCACTTTAGTTTGCAGCTGAGAATTCTCCTGCTCCAGCCTTGAGTTATGTTGCTGTAGTTCATTATAGCTTGAGACAACTGAAATATTTAGACTGTTTGGAAGTCTACCTTGCTTTTCAACTCCGTGAACCACTGGTTTTTAGTGAATGGAGTGGAAGTGGATGGAATCATCGTGGATGTGGATGGAGCGGTGGTTGCGGCAGATGGAACGGTTGAGGTAGATGGAGCTTCCTGATCTGTGCGTTGTCGCTTTGACCTCTGATGAGTAGTAATCGCAGCTTCCTCTTCTATAACAAAATCTGCATCTTCTTCGTCTTCATCTCGGAGACCAGGGCATGTCATCTTTCGCCTGCTCACAACAACTCTTGATCCATATCTTTCAAAGGAGACTGCTGGATTATCATCTTCAGCTTCCTGCTTGTCTGAGCTAGATTCTGATTCAGATTCAGAAGCGGTCTCCACCTGAACTTCAGCTTCTTCACGACTTGCTGTGCCTGCAGTTTCAGCTGCTGGAGGCTGATATTCGTCAATTTCCCTAAATATGTCATCCATGTCATGAGGGGGTTCCAAAATATCCTTAACGAGCTGTTCGGCTACATTTTCCTGTGCCGCTGCTCCTTGATCAAAAATTTCTGGCAGCGTCTGTTCCCTCAGATCAAGCTGTGGTGCCGATGTTGATGGCCCACCTGTCTCTGTAGTAGTTCAGGAACGTGGAATAGTTCTAGCAATCGGAGCTCGCCTAGTCGGTGCTTGTTGTGGTTAAGGTTGTTGCGGCTGTGGTTGTTGTTGAGCTGCATCATCTATCCAGTCAATGGAGCCACCTGTGGCCTAACTTGTTCTGCCCTTCGCGCGTTGTGAGACTGGCAGTCGGCAAAAATTCTCTTATCGATGATGGCTACGCCAGTTTGCTCTGGCAGTGTCGGTAGGTCTGGCAGGAAGTGGTGGATAATCATCGTGATGAAGCGGGGATACATGAGAAATCGTTTTTGGGTGGGAGTAGTAATTTGATGGACAAATTCCCTGAAGAACATTTCTGAGAAGCTGAACGCTTTGTAGTAGACAAGTGAGATCATTGTTGATTGCAACTTGGACACCATTGTGTCGAAACCCGCTTTCTTGGATGCAAAACATACCATGATCACATGGACCAAATATCTCCACTGGCAAATGAGGCCGCTCTTCACATATGAAGCCTTGGTTATGTCCTGAGCATAACTCACTCTAAGAAAGGCCAATTGCCTTATTGGTGCTGGAAAATCTATCGGGCCGACTTCTTGATCAACTGTCCCCAGTTGCAAGATTGCACGCAAATGGTCAGCAGAGAATGCGATCGGATGGCCACCTACTCGTGTACGGAGAATTGTAGTGGTAACGGTGCAATCGACTTGCAGATGCTGCCAAAATTGTCGAACGTACTGGAAGCATGATTGGCGGATTGTGAGTTAGAGCATACGCCACTCGGGAATGTGATAAGAACTCTAGCATTTGCCTATACGACTAAGATTCTGGTAGCTGCAGGTCCACAGGACTCACCATATTATGTTTATTAAAGAAACCACGGTCACCCATAACTGCACACAAATTACAATTAAAATGTTAGAAATTAAATTTTAAAAATTTAAGTTATTCGAACTTGTATAAATTCGAGCTTGATTAAGTTCGGATTTAACATATTCGAACTTAATTAAATTCGAGACTGTAACACATTGGAACTTAATTAAGTTCGAACAGTCTTTTGACCATCGAACTTACTTAAGTTCGAGAAACGTATTCGAACATGTCTGACTTCGAACTTGTAGATATTTTAACAAGTTTGAAGTCCTGACATGTTCGAATCTGAAGAACAAGTTCGAAGTCGATCACATTTAACTTCAAAACCATGATTTTAACTCTATTTGACTAAATTAATAGTATAATATAGTCCTAATAGGTTCTAATCAAGGTTATATATCATTAATTTTTAGTTTTTGCTTTTAAAATTTGTGATTTAAAGCACCTAGTTCTAAAAGTTGCTAAATCTCAAAATTAATCGATTTTAGCCACTAAAAGGTCCTAAATGTACACTTACTTAGTATTAGGTTTTTCAATACACCTAAGTGTGTGAGTATGTTCGAGTACCAGAAGACAAACTTCGAGAAACAGTGGGAATACGAATTTCGACAAGTTCGAATGGTTGAGTTCGAGATCGTTGGACAAGTTCGAGATGCTAAGTTCGAAGATAAGAGCATTAAATGAATCACTGTTGACCTATTTATATCCAACCACCTTCAAACTTAGGTTAATTTCGAACTTGCAACAAGTTCGAGTGTAACTTCGAACTTGTTTGATGTTCGAACTTGATTGATAATTTTGTAAATACTTGAATAAAATCCAACTTTTTCACTTAACGGAAATTTTTTTTTTTACAACTTTGCAAGACATTCACATTAAGCAATACATTATCACACAATTTTGTTTCTCCAACTAAAAATGCATCCTAGTAACTTTGACCTTTTCCTATATATTAAAAGCTAAAATAAAATAACATAAAATAAAATAAGATAAAATAAGATAAACTAAAAATAAAATTAAATTGTATTACATTAACACAAAAATACTTTAAAGATAAAACTTATACGAAAATAACATTTTTGCGAGATAGTCAAAGAAGGTTAAATCAGATAGCGGTGTCAAACGCACTTTCAATATTTCACTTTCACACTTGGGAATTTTTATTCCTTTGATTGTTTATCGTGATATACATTCCAAGTCGATTGTCAGTATGTTTTTCCCTTTAAACATTCAACACTTTGGAAATTCCTTTGGCCTTTTTATTTATCAAGAAACTACCCTACGTGTCCCATACTTAGATATACTTCTATGATCAAGGCAGACACACAATGATTATAACTTTTTGGTATTGCAAATTTTCTTTAAAAGGCAAACGTCGGACACAGTTCTGTATTTACATACAGCAGAGTGTCTTAATTTGTCTTAGAGTACCTCTTATGTTAGCAAGCCATCGGTGACAGGTCTGTACTTACGTACAACAAAGTGACTTATCTTGCTACCTTAACTCAAAACAGCGGTGACAGGTCTGTACTCACGTACAACAAAGCAACTTCTTTTGAGTTCCTTTCCTTTTCAAAACTTTTTCTTTCTTTGTTTAAGATGTATTTTGATGTTGCTATACATCCCCCAGATAAATTTGCATACCTCATTTACAATCATTATCTGTATGTCTCTAACATAGAAATTAAGGCCTTTTGGTCATACATCTAAGTTAGTTACACATATGACATTTTCTTGATTATTTTATTAGCTATTAGGATTTCCTTCTTTTATTATGCCTACAACATATCAAACAAGAGTGTGTATGTCACTTAGAATTTATGATGCATTATGTGTGGAAGCTCAACACTTAGAGTTTGTTTAGGCGGTGCTAATTTTCGTCTCTTTGAACCTATGATTCTAAGACTTAACTCATTTTTAGATATTCTCTTATTTTTTGAAATTTTTTATGGTTTTCTCTTTTTTTTTTCTTTTGTTTTTCACTTTTAAGAAAAATAAGCTGATAAAGTAAACTACTAACTTACTTTAAAAAAGAAAGAAAAACTACTAAGGTCAAGTTACTGATGCAGCGTACAATGCGGAAATTTGGAAAATATAAAAGTTTTATTGATTGATAATCTAATTTAATTCATAACTTCAACACAACTTAAATAGAAATAGGAAACTAAAAACGGGTCAAAAAACCCAGCGGTTCGACCCAGGAAACGAAAATAAAAACCTAAATAACCGACAAAAATCATAAAAAGCCCATAACTCTCATTCCGGGTCGAATTTGGGCCAAACGGTTGGGCAAACGATCGTCTGGACACCTGATTCGCACCAAACGGAGACCCGAGTCAAAAGTGAGGGCCGTTTCCGTTTAGCCCTTTTAATACGGACCCTATCTTGGGACTCCAGAAACAGGATGGCCCGATCATCGACACTTGGGCCTGCATCAGTTACTCTTGATTACGCATGCTATTTAGTTGAACTTACAACTCAAAGCGTGACTTATCAAAGGATTTTGTGAATAAGTCTGCATTGTTGTCTTCCGTTGCGACTTTTACCAGTTTTATCATGTTCTTTTCAGCCCAATCACGTATAAAATGATGTATTATGTCTATGTGCTTTGTCTTACCGTGTTAAACTGGATTATTTGTTATAGCAATTGTTGATTGATTATCTATCCTAATGGGAGTATGAGTATAGGTCAAACTGTGATCCCGTAATTGTTGTTGGATCCACAAAACCTGTGAACAGCAACTGCCAGCAGCTATATACTCGGTCTCGCACGTTGATACAGCTACTGAAGTTTGTTTCTTGCATTGCCAGGATACGAGCCTCCCTCCAAGGAACTGACAACCTCCAGTTGTTAATTTCCGGTTCAAGCTACATCCACCATAGTCAGAGTCCGTGTACGCCTCCAATTCCAGATCTCTATCAGCATGATCCCAAAGTCCTAGCTTCGGTTTCGACTTCAGGTATCTCAGAATTCGCTTAACGGCTTTCATATGCATCTCCTTTGGATTTGCTTGAAACCTAGCACAAATACACACAGCAAACATAATGTCAGGTCTAGAAGCAGTCAAATGCATAAGTGATCCGATCATGGCCCGATATAAAGTCGGATCCACATCAGTATCACTTTTTGTACCCGGTCCAAGATTGTGATTCACTTAAATCGGCATACTAAAATGTGTGGTCAGCTTTGTTCCTTCCATCCCGAAGTGCTCCAAAATGTCATAGACATACTTCGTCTGATTAATGAACATTCCTTCTTTACTTTGTTCAACATGCAAACCATGAAAGATTACCAAATTCTTCTTATCACAGATTTGAGATACACTAATGAGATTGTGATCAAGTTTATCAACATGGTAAACTTGATCAAGTGTGATTGTCCCATTAGTGACCACTCCAGTTCCAATGATATGATCTCCCTTGTTACCAGCGAATGATACATAACCCTTGTTCCCTCCCTTGAAGTCTGTGAGTAGACTCCTTTCCCCAGTCATGTGACGAGAGCAACCACTATCGACGAACCATTTGTTGTTTAGGCTTGTAGTTAGGTCATACACATGAAAGAAAACAAGTTAGTTATCACGGGGAACCCAAGCCATGACTGGCTTGGTAATACCATTCTCATCCACATACGTGAACTCCTTCAAATACCCATCTCTCCTTTCTGGTGACTTGGGTTTTTTGATTGAGAACCTGTTGTGGTGCGGAGTGATTAAGATTCACTCTTGGCCTTTGGGCTGTCATTTGTGGTTGAGCCCTAGAATAGTTTCTATTATAATGCATTTCAGTTTGATATCCCTGGGCTCTACCTGGTGTCTGTTGTCTTTGAGGAGTATGAGACCTAACTGGGGTGTACGTCTTTCTAGGTGTTATACTCCTATATCCTTGTTGTGGTCCTGACCTAGACTGACTAAGGACTCTATTCGAAGAATTAGTCCTAATCACTTCTTGTTGTCTCACCGACACCGGTATTTGTTTAACAGGTCTCCTAGGTGTTGCACTCACATTCTTCTCTATATGTTGAGAACCACTAGTGCTGGCAATACTACGTACTGGTCTTTTTTGTTCTTGCTTTCCTACAGTAGGTCTAGACTCTGGTTTCGAGGGTGTAGGCTCCACTTTCTTATAAGGATAGCTAGATGCAACATGTCCTTTCTCATGACATCTAAAGCATGACATCTTATCAATCGGCTTCTTATAAGTGCCCTTCGATTTACGTGTCCCACTAGTGTCATTTTCCTTTAATTCAACTACAGTGATCACTTCCTCTTATTGATTTTTAATTTTAGGTTTAGCTTCTCCTACTGTAGTGTCACTAGTAGACTGCACAAAATTGACTTTCTTAATCTTAGAGGTCGTGGTTGATACCTTAGTTGACTTATCCTTATCAGATTTAGTTCCAGTTGCTACCTCTGATTTGACCGCTTTATCAGTTTATCCTGAGGTTGAGGCATATAGTTATTGTTGAACGGTGGAGGACTCTCTTGATAACCTAATCCAACTGGTTTCATAGACTGTCGTTGAGCTTCTAAGATCTTTCCAAGGTTTAGAGACGAGTTCCTAAACTTTTCAAGCTTACTATTTGCCTCAGCAACCTTAACTCTTGATTCTGCTAGTTGTACATCCTTAATGGTAAGTTCTTTGGTTAAAGCTTCAACATGCTCATACATAAGTTCTATCCTGACACATTGTTCACTTAATTTGTCTTTTAGAACTATGACATCCTGAGCATATGCTTTCAGCTTATTCTATAGATCTTCCTTAATATCTAAAAGACTAGCATTATCTGATTTTAATGAATGCATCTCTGCAGTTAAGTTGTTTTGTGTTTCTAGTACTAAGTTTAACATATCATTTAAAGTAGCACTTAAAAGACATAAGTCATGGAATTTAGAAAAGTTTAGAGTTACCTTTTTGTGGTCTGATTCCACGTTAGTCATTTTAGAAGCAAACTCCAGAATGGTCTTCTCCTCTGACTTTTCCACCAACAAAGGACTTATATCTTTCTGCTTGATGTCCTCTGCAACTTCTTCAGCTCTGTCATCTTCAATCTCAGTTACTTCAGCCATAAAGGCTCTAGCATTCGACTCCGGATGAGTACTCCAATCATACGTTCCATCAAGCTATCTGTTAGATGACACATTGATTAACGGACCAGCGATGGCTGCTTGATTCCCAGAACCACCAGCATGATATTACCCTTGGTTCTGATTCTAATAGTTCTCTACTTTTGGTTGTTTATTTTCCCTTGAACGCAATTGACGTACACTGCGACAAATGAAGCAAGAAGATTTAAATGGTCTTAAGTTTATTTTGCACTCATCGGCATCTTTGTATATCCTTGAGATGTAGATGCAGAATGATTTGGTTTCTCTTCTGTTTTGGAGAACCCTAAGAATGCCCTACTACTAGACTCCACTGTCTCAACTGGAATGGATTCTTCTCCCGAGAAGAATGTTGTGGCCCCCCGACTTCAGTTCACCAGCAATTGACGGTTTTGATTTTCCAAAATACATTTCTGGATCTTTAACCTGCTCAAACTCCCGTTCTTTCTTCTGTAACTTGAAGTTATATGCCCTCAGTGTTCCAATCACCCCTTCAAGAGTGAGAGTCTCGAACTTCTCTTCATCATGCTTTATTAACGTTGTGTACATCTCCCACTTCACCGGTAAAGCTTCTAGAAGTTTCTCTATCTTCTCAGTCTCTTGATAGTCGACATTGTGATTGTCAAGTTCAGTTAACAGATGATAGAATCTAGTGATTGTCTCATCTAACGTCTCATTCTTCAATGCCTTGAATATAGCAAATTGCTGCTTCAACATCTCAGTTATGCCCTTTCAAACCCTTGGACTTCCCTCACACCTCTTCTCTAGAGCATCACATAGCTCTTTAGAAGTCCTATAATTTCTTAAACTGTGTAGGATTTCTTGAGTTAACGCCATCCTGATAATTGAGAAAGCTCGGTTCTCGGCCTCATAAAGTTTCTTGTCATCATCTTTCATGTTCTAATAAGTTAAGACTCTTTGTCGGCCCTCTAGCTCTTGCGTAGGAGGTATTTATCCCTCATCTATGCATATCCACATACGCATGTCGTTAAAGTGAGCAAAATCAGCAAACGTATCCTTCCACAAATAATAATCTTCTAGTTTCATCAGCTTTGGCGGAGAATTTGCTTTGCCGGCCTCATGGTCCATTTCTATGAATTTTTGCAAACTCGACATTCTTTCTAAACCTTTTGTTTTCGAACTTAAACAATTTAATTTAAAAATTAATTTAAAATTAACCCTTCGAACTTATGCAAGTTCGAATAATTTAAATTTAAATTCGTTTGAAAAGTAAATTCGAATTGACTTAAGTTCGAAGTCAACAAGTTCGAATGAATGTAAGTTCGAGATAACCCTAGAATTTCTGACAAATTCGAACCTCTGGCAAGTTCGAAGAAACCCTAAATTTCTGACAAGTTCGAACCTAATGTAAGTTCGAAGAAACCCTAATTTTCTGACAACTTCGAATCTGACAAGTTCGAATTCTGACAACTTCGAATTTCCAGTTAAATTCGAATGAAGCCCTAAAACAACTTCGAGTGGAGCGTATTCTGACAGTTCGAATGAACCCTGATACCCCCTTAAGTTCGAGCGCTGCAAGTTCGAGAAACGGCCAAAAATTCGATTTTTTCAAGATTTCAGATTAAACCAATGTTTTTAAGATTTAAAACACTGATCTCGACTGAAAAATTTGAACTAATGTGAATATTTCCCCATTACATTGCTTGTAGAACTCAGACAACTAAGAAAAACGTGATTTTTCCAGTAAAAACGTTATGAAACCAAGAATGTTTGTATGAGCACGATGAACACTCTTTAGGCTCTGATACCACTTGTAAGGTCACCTACCTACGGATCTGATCTTGACGCGACACCTTCCAACGAGTGTGAAATCCTCGTTAGGGGCTTAACAGATCGATCAAACACACGGAAACCTAGAAACGAACTCAATGATAGACGTTACGAAGAACGACCCGACACGTGTATATCTTCGAAACGACTCCCTGAAATCTCACAAGTTCGTAGGTGCACCATACGAGCTCTGAACTCTAATTTCTGCAAAAGTCCTTTAATCAAACGGACTAAGTCTTAATTATAGGGGTTAAATTCGAACTTAGCTTAGACAAGTTCGTTTAGGCCCAAGCCCATGAACTTGTCCACTACTAGTTCGAACTTAGCTTCACTAACTTCCAACCCGAGCCTTGAACTTATTCTGGAACTTGTCTTTGAACTTGTTCTTGAACTTATGTTTGAACTTATGTTTGAACTTATCTTTGAACTTAAGTATACATCAAACACAAACAAGATCAAACATATATAACTTGTATTTGCAAACCCTGATCTATTATAAAAGACTATCTATACTTAGACTGCTATCGTTACACAGGGTGCAGTAACATAAGAACTAGGTCCAACAGGGGAATTGCCCTTGTCTTTTCCTGTAAAGAGATTCAACAACAACTGTAAGCAATGGCTTAGTGAGATTATAGATTTATTAGTAAACATGTTGTAACACAAGGCGGGATGTGGGTAAGCATGATATAACTTGATTGATGCAAACAGCCACGCAAATAAGACATAGCAAATTAGAGCAGGATGATGTGCAGGCCACACTCACGCTTTTAGTTGAATCTATCCACTCAATACAGGGCTAGCTTCCAGTAGACTAAGTGTGACAACATCGGAGTAAGCAACCACCAAGTTCAAATGAACTGGTGACATAAGAAAGGTGTAGGACAATAGACCGGTAAGGCTAAAATGTTGATCTGAATATAAATACATGTAAGGTCACCTGTAGCACGGATCAGATATTGACGCGACACCTTCCAACGAGTGTGGAATCCTCGTTAGGGGCTTCACGGATCGATCACACACACGGAAACCCGGAGACGAACACTATGATAGACGTTACGACGAACGACGTGACACATGTATTTTGTCTGAAATGACTCTCTGAAATCACTCATGTTCGTACGTGCACTACACGAGCTCTGAACGCTAATTTCTACAAAAGTCTCTTCACCCAGATGCTCTGTTTGCTCTAAAGTTCGACAGAACCTCTGAGCCGTCAAAGATTACTGAATTCACAAAGATAAGTTCATTATATAGCTGATAAGTTCGTGTATACGCTCTTCACGATCTTATAGCTGATATGTTCGTGTAGACGCTCCTCACGAACTTATAGCTGATAAGTTCATAAAGACGTTCCTCACAAACTTAGACTCCCCTGTTAGAACTTATCTTCACCTAGAACTTATTTTCACCTATTAGAACTTATCTTCACCTGTTAGAACTTATTCTCACCTAGAACTTATCCTAGAACTTATCTTTAGAACTTATCCTAGAACTTATTCTAGAACTTATTCTAGAACTCATTCCTAGAACTTATTCTAGAACTTATTCTTAGAACTTATTCTAGAACTTATTTCTAGAACTTATTCTAGAACTTAATATGATAGACTAGAACTTAAGATGCAAATGTAAACATCATACACAATCATGATATCAATAAGAAAACTAGACTGTTGTCGTCACACCGGATGTACCAACAGACCCCCCTTGACGATAGCTTTTAGTTGTTGTTCATTGATCTCAATAGACTATCAGATTCAGAGACTATGAATACCGAAACTAGACAGGTATTGTCACATCGGATGTAACAACGGACTCCCCCTTGACGATAGCTTCTAGTAGATATTCATTAATTTATAGAACTAGGCTTATTTAGGTTACTACCTGCATGGAGTCCCTATTCAACACACATTTTGACAACTTTCTGATATTTCCTGCCTTCAGATCTTAAATTCACATCAAAAGAAATTCCCTGATCATGAAGCTTGTGCAGGTCATCTTTAGATAGATTGACAAGGAGCAAGGGATCATAGACTCTCAATCTTCTTTGTTTTCCATGATCATGAAGTTTGTAGACTAACTTAGTCCATGTCCTACCAGTTAGAGGATTTATTCTTATTTGAACTATGGCTCTTCTACCAACTCTCGGATTAACTTTTCTAATCTTCCAGATCGACCTTCTCTTTTGATAGTTTTTGCCAACACCTTTGCATAAGAATCGTCTCCTAGATTTATAAGGTCCTTCCAAGCTAAATCAATCACTTCGCACTTCAGAATCTGATTCATCATTTAGTGCAGATCTCAGCACATCTAGATCTATCACATTCTGATCTTTATTCACAACTTTTTCATTGTCTGACTTCCAATCAGGTACATCTTAAGGAGTAAACTCTCCTTCGTCAAGATTCTCCTGTTCTAAGTCATCTTCGAAGTCGAACCTAATTTCTTTTTCATCCAACCCTGACAATGATCCGATTAGACCTTATCATCAGTTACTTCTGTCTCCTCTGAATCCTTGTCTTTTCCCTTGTCAGCGGCTATGAACACTGAATCCCCCTGAGGATCAGCAAGCTGAGCAAATTGTTATCTTGAATGATCTGTCAGCTCACTGTTCGGGCCATCTTCTTTGACTTCTCTACAATTTCGCCCCCTGAGATGGACAATCTTTCAACAACTCCTCTATTATAGTCTCCAGATTTGCAATCTGCTGCGGCTGATTGGTCTCTGTCTGATCCAACTGGCATTAAGATGTTGAAGTTCACGAATCGCCTTTGTCAGCTGAAGAATCTGTACTTCTGTTAAAACTCCAATTCTAACACTGTATAGACTTAATCAACACATAAAAAAAGTCATAATATGTTAGCCGGATATTAAAATCCATTATTCAACGATAAAAATGCAATGAAAATCTTCTTACTTACATTCTTTGATGGTTTAGAAGGTAAACCAAACACTAGAATTAAGTTCGAGAGAAACAGTCGTTATCTTCATTAAACAGTCACAAAATTGTATGTTTTGAAAAACATTGAATAATTTTCAACTTTTTCAACTTATACCGGACCCTTTACTTTTAGCAACTGATTATCACGCAAATTTTGTTTTTCCAACTAGAAATGCATCCTAGTAACTTTGACCTCATTCTTATTTAAAAATAAAATAAAATAATCTAACCTAAGATAAAATTAAGTAAAATTAAATTAAATTAAATTGCAAAATTTTAAACAGATAACCACACTAACTGAATATTTTTGCGAGATAGTCAAAGAAGGTTCAATTACATAGCGATGTTAAATGCACTTTCAGTATTGCACTCTCACACTTAGGAATTTTTATTCCTTTGATTGTATGTCGTGACATACATTCCAAGTCGGTTGTCAGTATGTTTTTCCATTTAAACATTCAACACTTGGGAATTTCCTTCACCCTTTTTATTTATCAAGAAACTACCTTACGTGTCCTATACTTAGACATACTTCTATGATCAAGGCAGACAAACAATGATTATGACTTTTTGGTATTTGAAAATTATCTTTAAAAGGCAAATGGCAGACACAGTTTTGTATTTACGTACAACAGAGTGTCTTAGTTTGTCTTACAGTTCCTCTTATTCTAGCAAGACAGCGGTGACAGGTCTGTACTCACGTACAACAAAGCGACATATCTTGCTAGTTTAAGTCAAAACAGCGGTGACAGGTCTGTACTCACGTAAAACAAAGTGATTTGTTTTGACTTCCTTTACTTTACAAAACTTTTTCTTTCTTTGTTTAAGATGTATTTTGATGAAGCTATACATCCCCCAGATTAATTTGCATACCTCATTCATAGACATTGTCTGTACGTCTCTAGCATAGAAATTAAGACCTTTTGGTTATACACCTAAGTTAGTTACACATATGACATTTTCTGGATTATTTTATTAGCTTTTAGGAATTCCTTCACGTATTATGCCTACCAACATATCAGTCAAGAACATGTATGTCACTTAGAGTTTACAGTGCATTATGTGTGAAAATTTAACACTTAGAGTTTGTTAGACGGAGCTAAATTTAGTCACTTTGAACCTAAGACTCTAAGACTTAACTCATTTTTCAATATTCTCTCTTTTATGAAATTTTTATGGTTATCTCTCTTTTTTCTTTTGTTTTTCACTTTTGAGAAAAATAACCTAATAAACTAACCTACTAACTTACTTTAAAAAGAAAGAAAAATCTAGTAAACTAATAATTTACTTTAAAAATAAAGAAAAACTACTAAGGTCAAGTTACTCTGGATTACGCATGCCATTTAGTTGAACTAACAACTGAAAGCGTGACTTATCAAATGCTTTTGTGAATAAGTCTGCATTTTTGTCTTCTGTTGCAACTTTTACCAGTTTTATCAAGTTCTTTTCAGTACAATCACGTATGAAATGATGTCTTATGTCTATGTGCCTTGTTTTACTGTGTTTAACTGGATTATTTGTAATGGCAATTGTTGATTGATTATCTATCCTAATGGGAGTATGAGTATAAGTCACACTGTAATCCCGCAATTGTTGTTGTATCCACAAAACCTGTGAACAACAACTATTAGAACCAACATACTCGGCCTCGCACGTTGATACGGCTACAGAAGTTTGTTTCTTGCATTGCCAAAATACGAGCCTCCTTCCAAGGAACAGGTAATCTCCAGTTGTTGATTTCCGGTTCAAGCTACATCCACCATAGTCAGAGTCCATGTGTGCCTCCAATTCCAGATCTCCATCAGCTTGATACCAGAGCCCCAACTTCGGTTTCGACTTCAGGTATCTCAGAATTCTCTTTATGGATTTCATATGAATCTTCTTTAGATTTGCTTGAAACCTAGCAAAAATACACACAACATATATAATGTCAGGTCTAGAAGCAGTTAAATACATAAGTGACCCGATCATGGCCCGATATAAAGTCGGATCCACATCAGTATCACTGTCTGTACCCGGTCCAAGATTGTGATTCACTTGAATCGGAGTAGTAAAGTGTGCGGTCAGCTTTGTTCCTTCCATCCCGAAACGCTCCAAAATGTCGTAGACATACTTCGTCTGATGGATAAACATTCCTTCTTTCCTTTGTTCCACTTCCAAACCAAGAAAGACATTCAGCTCTCCCATAGCACTCATCTCAAACTTTGACTTCATGACCTTTTCAAAGTCTTTGCACATCTGCTTGTTTGACGACCCCGAAAATGCTGTTGTCCACGTACACTTGTACTAAGATAAAGTCTTCTCCTTTTCTTTTCACGAACAATGTACTATCAATTCTCCCTCTCTCAAACCCATTGTCCAAAAGATGAGTTGTCGGCGTCTCATACCAAGCCCTTGGTGCCTGATGCAATCCATACAGAGCCTTATCAAGTCGACATACTCTGTCGGGATACTTCCGATCAGTGAACCCAGGCGGTTGTTCGACATACACCAATTCCTTCACCTTGCCGTACAGGAATGAACTCTTGACATCGAGTTGATATACTTTAAATCCTTTGAAGGACGCGAAAGCTAGAAACAAACGAATTGCCTCAAGCCTCTCCACTGGTGCAAACACTTCCTTAAAATCAATTCCCTCTTCCTGGTTGAATCCTTTTACCACAAGTCTAGCCTTGTTACAAGTAACTATACCCTGATCATCCCTTTTGTACTTAAAGACCCATTTGGCCCCTATTTCAACTTCTCCTCGAGGTAACGACACTAACTCCCATACTTCAAGCTTTCTGAACTGTGAAAGTTCCACTTGCAAGCCTTTCAACCTAAGAATTATCTTTCAGTGCCATTTGCACATTTTTTGGCTCTACTTGTGAGATAAAACACGAGTATAAACACGTGTGAAACGCCTCTGAGTCGTTGATCATCGATTACAACACCGTGTTATTATTCACACTACTCCTAGTTGTCACACCGGTATTTGGATTCCCTATGATACTCTCAATTGGATGATCCTTGCTTATCCTTGATGTCTCAATCTCATCAACCTGAAGATTATCTCCTAAGTTTGATCCTGTTTCACCAAACGGAGGTATGACTTCAGACGGTGTATTCTCTTCCTCATGATCACTGTCCTCGGAGTTAGAGTTATTCGTCTGATTCTCATTTGTAGGTAATTCAGGTTCATTCTCTGTTGGAGATTCATCTTCTGTCGTTGTAGGCTCAGATGTTGATGGAATGCTTGATTTTGGAAAACCTTGGTACTCATCATTAAGCTTTAATGATGACAAGTCATTTTCCACTGTACCTGCATTTCCACTAACCGGTATGTTAAACGATTCAAACAAAGAGTCATAATCAAATAACCATTAAGGACCAGTTTGGGGGTTCATGTGAATAACTTGTTACATCTATGTTAAACACAATCTCAACCGTACCATTTGTTTTGTTAAAAACCCTTTTGTTTGGTGAGTTAGGGACATAATCTAGGAAGTATCCTTCGTCAGCCTTTTCACCAAACTTAGGTTGATGTATTGTTTTTAATAAAGTACACGGTACCCCAAACAGTTCAAAGCCAGTTAAATTTGGTGGTCTTTTATTCAGAACTTCAGAACAGGTTTTGTTCAGTGATTTGACATTAAGGACCCGGTTTAAAACATGACAGGCGGTATTCACTGCCTCCCCACAAAATATGGTAGGAAGCTTTAAATCCGAGAGCATTGTCATTGCTGTCTCAATCAAAGTCCAGTTTTTACGTTCTGCCACCCCATTTTGTTGTGGCTCATAAGGTGCACTAAATTGATGCACTATACCTTTGGATAGGCAATATACACCAATTAATGTGTTTTTAAATTCAGTTCCGTTATCACTCCTGATACGTTTTACCCTTGTCCCGTATGAGTTCTCAACTTGGTCTAAGAACCCAATCAACTTTCCAGCTGTTTCGTCCTTTGTACCTAAAAAGAAAACCCAAGAGAAACATGAGTAATCATCAGTGATAACTAAACAATACCAAGTACCATCTATACTCCTTTTGTTGATTGGACCAAAGAGATCCATATGCAGCAAATCGAAGGTGGAAACTATCGAGTTCTGAGTCTTTGACTTGTGTGACTTCTTGTGTTGTTTTGCTTTCTTGCACGGGACACACTTGTCATCAAACTGAAAACTCTTCAGAGGAACACCTTGCACCAAACCATGTTTAGTGATGTAATTCAATTTCCTTAGGTGCAAGTGTGCCATGCGTCTGTGCCATAGAATAGATTCTGATTCTGAAGCTTTGGAGAGTAGGCAAATTGTTCCCATCGAAGAGTCTGATGTGTTCATGTCAATCATGTACAAATCATTGTTCCTTGGGGCTGTCATCATGATCCACTCTTCAGGTATTTTAAATCCCGGCTTCAGCACTAACTCCTCAGTTTCAGTAATAATAATTGAATTCTTCTTATCACAAATCTGAGATACACTAATGAGATTGTGATCAAGTTTAACAACATGGTAAACTTGATGAAGGGTGATTGTCCCACTAGTGACCACCCCAGTTTCAGTGATATGACCTCCCTTGTTCCCAACAAATGATACAAAACCCGTGTTCCCTCCCTTGAAGTCTATGAGTAGACTCCTTTCCCCAGTCATGTAACGAGAGCAACCATTGTCGACGAACCACTTGTTGTTAAGACCTCTAGTTAGCTCATGCACTTGAAAGAAAACAAGTTAGTTATCACGGGGAACCCAAGCCATGACTGACTTGGTAATACCATTCTCATCCACATATGTGAACTCCTTCAAACACCCATCTCTCCTTTCAGGTGACTTGGATTTTTGATTGAGAACCTGTTGTGGTGCTGAGTGATTAAGATTCACTCTTGGCCTTGGGGCTGTCATTTGTGGTTGAGCCCTAGAAAAGTTTCTATTATAATGCATTTCAGTTTGACATCCCTGGGCTCTACCTGGTGTCTGTTGTCTTTGAGAAGCATGGGACCTAACTGTAGTGTAAGTCCTTCTAGGTGTTGTACTCCTATATCCTTGTTGTGGTCCTGACCTAGACTGACTAGGGACTCTATTCGGAGAATTAGTCCTAATTACTTCTTGCTTTCTGACCGACACCGTTATTTTTTCAACAGTTATCATAGGTGTTAGCAATGCTAGGTACTGGTTTTAGGATTGGTTGTTTTGACTTTCCTACAGAAGGTCTAGACTCTGGTTTAGAGGGCGTAGACTCCATTTTCTTATAAGGACAACTAGACGCAACATGTCCTTTCTCATGACATCTAAAACATGACATATTATCAATTGACTTCTTATAAATGCCCTTTGATTTAGGTGTCTCCCTAGTGTCATTTTCTTTTTTTCAACTACAGTGATTTCTTCCTCTTGCTTATTATTAATTTCAGGTTTAGCTTCTCCTAGTATAGTGTCACTAGTAGACTGCACAAACTTGACTTTCTTAATCTTAGAGGTAGTATTAGACATCTTAGTTGACTTATCCTTATCAGATTCAGTTCCAATTGCTACCTCTGATTCGACCGGTTCATCGGTTTTATCCTAAGGTTGAGGCACATAGTTATTGTTGAAAGGTGGAGGACTCTCTTGATAACCTAATCTAACTGGTTTCTTATACTTCCGTTGAGCTTCTAAGATCTTCCCTAGGTTTAGAGACGAGTTCCTAAACTTTTCAATCTTACTATTTTCCTTAACAACCTTAACTCTTGATTCTGCTAGTTTTACATGCTTAATGGTATGTTTTTTGGTTAAAGCTTCAACATGCTTGTACATAAGTTCTATCCTAACACATTGTTCACTTAATTTGTCTTTTAGAACTATGACATCCTGAGCATCTGCTTTCAGCCTATTTCTTAGATCTTCCGTAATATCTAAGAGACTAGCATTATCTGATTTTAATGATTGGATCTGAGCAATTAAGTTGTTATGTGTTTTTAGTACTAAGTTTAACCTATCATTTAAAGTAGTACTTAAAACACATAAATCATGGAATGTAGAAAAACTGAGAGTTACCTTTTTGGGATCCGATTCCACGTTAGCCATTTTAGCAGCAAACTCCAGAATGGACTGCTCCTCTGACTTTTCCACCAACAATGGAATTGTATCTTTCTGCTTGGTGTCCTCTACAACTTCTTCAGCTCTGCCATCCCCAGTCTCAGTTACTTCAGCCATAAAGGCTCTAGCATTTGACTCGGGATGAGTACTCTGTTGGGAAATAGTTTAAGTACATTCAAGCTGTTAGTTAGACTTCTCAGACTGTTAGTAGATTTTACATGTAAATACAAAGTTCATGCTGCTAGTTGAAGAAACTCGAGCTGCCAGTGTAAAAGTTCAAGCTGCCAGAGCAAAACAACTCAAGCTGCTCAGTTCATGCTGTCAAGAGATTCAAGCTGCTCAACAGTTTCATAAACAGAAAGTGCTGATTTTCAGGAAAGATATCTACACGAAGATTCCAGCATATCTACTATCAGAGAAGTCATAGTCCTTCAAGGAAACAAGTCCAAAAAGCAATATAAATAGACAGAATAGGTTTTCTATTGTATAGAAGTTTTCTGCATATTTTTGAGTCTGTAATTGCTTTATTGTTGAAGTTTTCGTAAGCCTCTAAGGTTGTAAAACCCTAAGAACAGTCTGTGTTCTTCGTCTAATCAAACAGATTAGAGGTGATTGTAATCATTGAATTCAGCAATACAAACAGTCTTGATTACTTCTTATGTTTTATGCTTCATTGGTACTGAAAGATTTTGTCAAAATAATTAAGTGTTATTCCGCAAACTTCTTAATTAAACTTTGATTCAAAGCAAGATTATTGATTTATACTCTGATAAATTCAAATCAGTTAGTCTTGGTAATTCAGTTTTAGATCCTGACAAGTGGTATCAGAGCCACAGGTCGTTCTTTGTTTTTAAAAGTCGAAAACTTTCTTTCAAATTTTTAATCTTTTACAATGGAATTTGAAAATAGCAGCAGTGGATCTGGGCAAGAACTCAAAGTGCCTATGCTCAAGCCCACTGATTTTGAGATGTGGAAACTCAGGATTCAACAGCATATTCAATTCATTGATTATGCCATATGGGAAGCTGTTGAATTCCCTCCTGTAGTTGATCCAGAACTTGATGATAAGGGAAAACCAGTCAAAACTCCTCCAAAAACTGAACTTGAAAGGAAGGCTAGAATGAATGAAGTGAAAGCACTCACACTATTACAAATAGCCATTCCTAATGCTTATCAACATCAGTTCAAAAAGTTTTATACTGCTCACTCTCTTTGGAATGCCTTAGAGAAGAGGTTTGCTGGTAATGCCAGTACCAAGAGAAATCAAAAGGACCTCTTCAAACAGCAGTATGAAAACTTTTCTGGTGGCAAGAATGAAAACCTCACTCAAATCTTTGACAGGTTCAACAAACTGATAAGTGAACTGGAAAGTGCAAAGGTCAATCTGGATCAAGATAAAGTCAACAGAAAGTTTCTCAGATCTCTTGGAGAAGAATGGACAGTCTATGCTGCACAATGGAGAACAAAAGACACTCTTGATGAGATAGAATTGGATGATCTGTATAACAGTTTAAGAGTGTTTGAGACTGAGATTGATGCTAAAAAGAAATCATTTTCTTATAATCACAACACTGCTCTTCTGTCTTCTGAAAAATCTAATAACTGTGATTCTTTTTCAGGTGGTGATGGCAATTCTGCTGAAACTCACTATGAGGCTTTTGTTGCCAATGATGGATTATTTGCTCTAAATGTTGAAGACTTGGAACAAATTCATCCAGATGATCTTGAAGAGATGGATTTAAAGTGGCAACATGCAATGCTGACCATGAGAGCCAAAAGATTTCTGAAAAGAACTGGTAGGGCCAACTTTCAAGCCAAGACAGAAGTCAAACCATCTTTTGATAAATCAAAAGTGGAATGCTATAAATGCCATAAGCTTGGTCACTTTGCCAGAGAATGTAGATCTCAAGGTCAACAGCCATCAAGGACTTCACAGCCCATCCAAGCATCATCATCCACAGCACTTGTCTCTCAAGAAGACAATGTGTTTGACTGGGGTGATCAGACAGAGGAAGAATTTCAAAATCAAGCACTTATGGCAGAAACATCAAATGTCTCCTCCACTGAACTACCATCTGAGGTAAATTCTAAACTCTGCTCTCAATCATGCAAAAATATGGTTAAAAAGTACAGAGATCATAATGAGAGCATGTGCAAAACTCTAGCTAAGATGGAAGAAAGGAGATATGAATATATGCAAGCCATAGAAGATCTGGAAAAACAGATCAATGATTATAAGGACAATGAGAGTCAAATGGGTTATGATAGAACCTATCATGAGTGGGAGAAAAAGGAGCTAAATAAGAAAATAGAATCTCTAAATAAAAAGGTAGAAGAGACTGAACAAAAGGTGTTTGAGGCTAATAAGAAGCTAGAATCTTTTAACATAGATCTAGGAAACTTCAAGTTAGCAAATCAAAAGCTAGAACACCTAATGGAAGTTCAATTCAAAGATAGAGTGAAATCTCAGGTCAATCCCAAAGAAGGAATAAGATATAAAGCTACTCCACCTCCATACAATAACAAGTACATTCATCCAATGAGTGAGGTTGCTGATAGACTTGTCAATGAACCACTAGATGAGTCTATGACTATTGTAGATCCTATCCTTGATAACAGTCCTGAATTAAAAGAAGATAAGAGTCAAAATAGAGAGTGTGACACAAAGAGTGCATCCATAGAAGTCCAAGCTTCCAGTAAGAAAGGAAAAGAGAAGATGAGTGTATGCAATGCTACTCCACAAGTTTCTGTACATTCTAACTGTAACACTGCATCTTCATCAAAAGGAACTAAAAGAGGTAAAACTGTTTCTCTCTGCACATGCCAAAAGCATGGTGTTCAAAAGTTTCCTAAACAACAGCAGGTAAGAGGAAACCAGAGAAACAAGAACCAGAAATGGACAGAAAAGTCTGGTGTTCCAATTCAAACTGTCAAAAGATGCTTTCACTGTGGAAGGAAGAATCACTTAGCCAAGGATTGTTTTTACAAACCAGCTGTTGCAAAACAGACTGTGCATCACACAAAATCAAATCCTAATCAGGCAAAGCACTCAAAAGTGAAACCTTCCACAGCAGCTCCAAAGAGAACAGTTGATCACAGATTCTCGAAAGTTAATAAAAAACAGTCCACACATCAAAAACAAGTTTTGGCAAAGCCTAAATCAAGTTTTAAACAAATATGGTGTGTCAAGGACAAATCTGTTGCTCAAACTGCTAATGCAAAAGATCAGACTGCTAAGTCAAAATCTGATGCTGTTAGTGCAAAAACTGAAACTGTTAGCACTACAAACACGGCTCAAGCTGCTGGGCATCAAACTGGAGCTGCTAGTGAATCATCTGAGACTGTCAGAAGAAAAGATGATCAAAATAGTTGGATACCTCATATTATCACTAAATACTCTCCAAAGACTCCATCAGTAGATCTCACCAAATATAAGAAGTCAAAAACAGTTTTTAGTTATGTCAATGTACAAGGCCAACCCAAAACCAATTTGGTTTGGGTTTACTCCACTACTAACTAAGCTGTTATTTGTGCAGGGCAACAACAGGTCTCCTCATAGAACAAGATGGCATCTGGACAGTGGATGCTCTAGGCACATGACAGGCAATTCTGAATGCTTGTCAAATTTCAAAGGTTTTGATGGAGGTTTTGTTGCATTTGGAGGCAACTCAAAGGGAGGTAAGGTTACAGGTAAAGGTACTGTTAATGCAGGAAACATGACATTCCATGATGTTCTGTATGTTGAACAGCTTAAGTACAATTTTTTGAGTGTCTCTCAAATCTGTGACAAACAAAACATTGTTCTGTTCACAGATTCTGAGTGCATTGTTCTTTCAAAGGATTTCAAAGTTCCTGAAAAACTTGTTTTACTAAGAACACCAAGAAAGGACAATGTTTATTGCCTGGACACAGATCTCTTGACTAAATCAAATACTTTAAGCTGTTTAATATCCAAAGCATCATCAAATGAGTCTGCTCTTTGGCATAGAAGGATGTGTCACATGAACTTCAAGTCCATGAATGCTTTAGTTAAAAAGAATCTGGTAAGAGGATTACCACAAAAAGAGTTCATTTGTGATGATCATTGTGTAGCATGTCTTAAAGGTAAGCAACACAAAACTTCTCATAAGGCCAAGAAGTAAATTCAATCTCATCTGTTCTTCAGTTGTTACATATGGATCTATTTGGTCCAAAATCTGTTTTGAGTTTGAATAAAAGGGCATACTGTTTAGTCATTGTTGATGATTTCACCAGATTTACTTGGGTTTACTTTCTTAGGTCCAAAGATGAAACTGTTGAGCTAGTTAAGTCTTTTATCCTTAAGATAGAAAACCAATCCAATTCCAAAGTTAAGGTGATAAGATCAGACAATGGAACTGAATTTAAAAATCAAATTCTAAACAGTTTCTGTGAGTCCAAAGGAATTGCTAGACAATATAGTGCACCAAGAACACCACAGCAAAATGGTGTAGCTGAAAGAAAGAATAGAACATTAATTGAGGCTGCTAGAACAATGCTAGCTGATTCAAATCTGCCAATGACTTTCTGGGCAGAAGCTGTTAATACAGCCTGTTATGTTCTAATAGGGTTCAAGTTGTCCAATCTCAAGGAAAAACTCCCTATGAGTTATTCCATAACAGAAGTCCCCTAATAGCTTTCTTCAAGTCTTTTGGATGCCCATGTACTATTCTTCACATCAAGACTCACTTAGGGAAGTTTGAGAGTAAAGCTGAAGAAGGATTCTTTGTAGGATACTCAACTCAAAGCAAAGCCTACAGAGTATACAACAGTGTGTCTAAAACAATTGAAGAAAGTGCCAATGTTGAATTTAATGAAAATACTGCTAATATCAAAGGCACTGGTCCTAATTGGTTGTTTGATTTAGATTCACTAACAAATTCTCTGAGCTTTGTTGAGTATACTGCAGAAGCTGATGCATACAGGGTTGAAGCTGCTAACACAAACGCTCATGCTGCCAATACAATTTCTCATGCTGTTGGCACAAAGTTTCAGACTGATGCAGATTCAACAAGTTGGGATGATTTCACCACTCTACCACTTCTGTCATGTGATCCTCCAGGGGTCCTGAATGCTCCACTTAATGCAAATCCAGACACTGAAGTGTCATTCCCAAGTCCTGACAGCACAGCTCCATCACAAAAGGAAACAGTCCCAGTTTCTAGGCTAGCAGTCCCAATAGCTTCTCATGCTGTTAGCCTAGAAACTCAAGCTGTTCCCGAAACTGAACCATTCACTGGTTCTGATGGAGATGATACAAACCTTGGAACTTCTTTTCAAACAGAGAGAGAGCCCACACTAAGAGTTCACAAGTAACACCCTCTCAATCAAATACTGGGTGATCCAAGCACTCCTGTTCAAACAAGGAAAATGGTTCACAATGAGACTGCTGCTGCTGAACAATCAGTTCCTGAATTCAGTCTAGCTGCTTTTGAACATGCCTGTTTCATGTCTCAACTAGAACCCAAAAAGGCATCAGAAGCATTAAAAGATTCATCCTAGATTGAAGCCATGCAAGAAGAGCTTTTACAGTTCAAAATTCAGAATGTATGGACTCTGGTGGATCTTCCTAAAGGTAAGAGAGCAATAGGTACAAGATGGGTGTTCAGAAACAAGAAGGATGAGAGAGGGATAGTCATCAAAAACAAAGCAAGATTAGTAGCACAAGGGTACACTCAAGAAGAAGGAATAGATTATGATGATGTCTTTGCTCCAGTAGCAAGAATTGAAGCCATCAGACTGTTTCTAGCATATGCAAGTTTCAAAGGATTTAAAGTGTATCAAATGGATGTTAAGTCTGCTTTCTTGTATGGGACAATTGAAGAGGAAGTGTATGTGTGTCAACCTCCTGGTTTTGAAGACTACAAGTATCCAGACAGGGTGTACAAACTAGACAAAGCTCTCTATGGTCTTCACCAAGCCCCCAGAGCATGGTATGACACACTGTCATCATATCTTCTACAGAATGGATTCAAGAGAGGCACTCTGGACAAAACACTTTTCACTAAATCCATCAAAGCTGAGATTCTTCTTGTCCAAATCTATGTTGATGACATCATATTTGGCTCAACTAATGATAGTTTGTGCAAAGAATTTGAGGCCCTAATGCACAAAAAGTTTCAAATGAGTTCAATGGGGGAACTCAAATTCTTTCTAGGGCTGCAGGTTAAACAGAAGCCTACTGGTCTATTCTTAAGTCAATCAAAGTATGTCAAAGACATACTGGAAAAGTTTGGCTATCAAGACACAAAGGTTGCAAGCACTCCAATGGATCCTCATAAACAGCTCCATACAGACAAAGATGGCATAGATGTGGACATTCATCTATACAGATCCCTTATAGGATCTCTCATGTATCTAACATCTTCAAGACCTGATATTACGTTTGCTGTCTGTGTGTGTGCTAGATTTCAATGCTCTCCAAAGGATTCTCACTTGGTTGCTGTTAAAAGAATCTTTAGATATCTTAAAGGCCAACCACATTTAGGCCTATGGTATCCTAAAGACTCTCCTTTTGAACTAACTGCTTATTCTGACAGTGACTATGGTGGTTGCAACATTGACAGGAAATCCACAACTGGTGGATGTCAATACTTAGGAGCAAGACTGGTCTCTTGGCAATGCAAAAAGCAAACAACTGTCTCGACATCATCCACTGAAGCAGAATACGTAGCAGCTGCAAGCTGCTGCTCCCAGGTAATGTGGTTTCAAAATCAGCTAAGAGACTATGGTATGAATTTCTTATCCACTCCTATTTATATTGACAATTCAAGTGCAATTAGCATTGTGCAAAACCCAGTGAAATTCCCAAAAACCAAGCATATAGAAATCAGATTTCACTTCATCAGAGATTGTAATGAAAAGAAGTTAATCCAAGTTACCAAAATACATACAGATGATCAGCTAGCTGATCTATTTACAAAACCTTTTGATATAGGAAGGTTCACTTTCCTAGTATCAAACATTGGTATGGTAAACATGGATTAATTGGTTTTCATTATCATCTACTCAGTATGCTAATTTAAGGGGGAGACACTGTTCCATTGAAAAGTTGCACAATTTTACACTAACAGCATGAGTATTTTCTCATGCTGCTAGTTCATTTTCTCGGACTGCTAGTTATTTTCACTTGATATGTCAAAGTGTGCAGGGTATTTGGGTAATTTTCAAAATGTGTGCGCGGGACCCAACTTTTCGAAACCTTTAAAGGTCCCGGTTTCGTTCAGTTGTAACTACCAGTTACATATTCTTCTTCCACGGCCTTCTGCTTTCTCTCTGAACGAATCACACATTTTTTTTTCAAACCCTAAAACCATCGTTTGTTCATCCATGGAGTTCGTAAAAGAACACAACTGCCTCCCATACACTTTGAAACATGCTGAACTCCAACCGTTCCATACAATGATGGATTTCCTCAGGCACTCCCATATTCATCATGCGCTATCCATAAACCCTACTATATACATCTCCCATATAGAACAGTTTTGGAACCATGCATCTATTCAAACCATCAATGGAGTGCCTACCCTTCTTTCCAAGATTGATGGAACTGATATCCATATCACTGAGGAATCCATCCGACATCACTTGCATCTTCAAGATGCCTCAGGTATGACCGACCTATCCCTTCAAGCTTTACATTTTGGTCTTCAAAATATTGGTTATAGGGGTCCTGCTGATTCTTTTACTTTTCTTAAGGCACATTTTTCTCCTAAATGGAAATACCTTGTGCATGTTATTCAGCAATGTTTAAGCCCCAAAAGAACTGGTTGGTCTGAGTTTTCTTCAAATATTGCCACTACCTTAGTGTGCTTTTCTACTGGCCAACAGTTCAATTTTTCTAACATGATTTTTCAGGGGATGTTAAGGCATCATTCCCTAAAGACTGGGAAATTTTTGATGTATCCTAGGTTTTTGGCAGAAATCATTGCACACACCTGCACTACTCCACATTTACATAAAAGGATACATGTTTCCCATAGGCACTCACTGTCTTCAATCAAAAGGCTATTAAAGCCAAGTGCCAATTTTGTAAGTATAGATGTTCCATTGCCTTCTGCAATGATGAACATCATTACACGAAACAGAGGAGAGGGTCTTGAGCAGGCTCAGCCTAACATTACTGCTACAACCCCAAGACCCCAACCCACTCCTCATGATACAAATATTCCCTCTAATCCTTTTGTACAGCCAACACGCCCACTCAGAAACATATACAAAAGAAAAAGGGGACCAAAAGCTCCTTCCTCCTCCTCCCATCAGCAAGAGCCATATATCCCTGTGCAGGAGGATACTCCTGCACAGCATATCCAAAGGGAACCACTTGAGGAAACTCCCATCCTCACTCAGGAGGTGAACATCTCTTCAGAGATGGTTCATATGGGTTCTGTGGCTGGCACTACTGATGTCTCTGCACAAGAGGCACAGGACAGGGCCAACATATCTAAGACCACGCCCATGGCAACAGCAAGTGTGCAAACACAAGCTGGAAGTCCCCAGAACCAAGAAAAGAGGGGCCCAGAAGTTTCTACTTCTGGTCTTAATGTCAGTGATAGATCACAAGCACCTCAGGTGTTTTCTGATCTTGAGACAAGTCTGCAACTCATGCTCTTGACGGATCCCAAGCTGAAACCTGTTGCTCAGTTCATGCTGTCAAGAGATTCAAGCTGCTCAACAGTTTCATAAACAGAAAGTGCTGATTTTCAGGAAAGATATCTACACGAAGATTCCAGCATATCTACTATCAGAGAAGTCATAGTCCTTCAAGGAAACAAGTCCAAAAAGCAATATAAATAGACAGAATAGGTTTTCTATTGTATAGAAGTTTTCTGCATATTTTTGAGTCTGTAATTGCTTTATTGTTTAAGTTTTCATAAGCCTCTAAGGTTGTAAAACCCTAAGAACAGTTTGTGTTCTTCGTCTAATCAAACAGATTAGAGGTGATTGTAATCATTGAATTCAGCAATACAAACAGTCTTGATTACTTCTTATGTTTTATGCTTCATTGGTACTGGAAGTTTTTGTCAAAATAATTAAGTGTTATTCCGCAAACTTCTTAATTAAACTTTGATTCAAAGCAAGATTATTGATTTATACTCTGATAAATTCAAATCAGTTAGTCTTGGTAATTCAGTTTTAGATCCTGACATGCTCCAATCATAAGTTCCATCAAGCTGTCTGTTAGATGACACATTAGTTAACAGACCAGCAATGGCTGCTTGATTTCCAGAACCACCAGATTGATATCTCCCTTGAGTCTGATTCTGATAGTTCTCTACTTTTGGTCTTTGACACTCTCTTGCAAAGTGTCCCAATCCTTGGCAATTGTAACACTTAACCTTTGATTTGTCAAAACCAACCTTGTTGTTGCGTACGTTCAGATTTCTTCATGTTCTCTTCATGAACCGCTTGACCCTTTGAGTCATCATGGCTAGTTGC
>JAANYP010002922.1:0-31063 GCA_020465985.1 Centrapalus pauciflorus | reverse complement strand
AGAACAGAGGGGCCCAGAAGTTTCTACTTCTGGTATTAATGTCAGTGATAGATCACAAGCACCTCAGGTGTTTTCTGATCTTGAGACTAGTCTGCAACTCATGCTTTTGACGGATCCCAAGCTGAAACCTGTTGTAGCTATGTTGGAATACCAAATGTCCATCATTGCTGCACAGGGTGCACAAATAATGGCTCTCAAGCAATCAGAAATGGCTCAAAATCAGAGGATGGATTATCTTCATAAGGGGTTTACCCTTTGTGGAAATAAGCTCATTCAATTAGAGCGTTTGATTCAAACCCAAGGGGCAAAGGTTGTAGGTCCTTCTGACCAAACCAATGCTTTCAAAAAGGGGGAGAATCAGGAGGTTCCTACAACAGTCCAAGCAGCTCCATCAACAACAACAGTCCAAGTAGCACCAACAGTCCCAGTTTCTAGGCTAGCAGTCCCAACAGCTTCTCAAGCTGTTAGCCTAGAAACTCAAGCTGCTGCCTCAAAAGCAACTGGAGTTGTTATAAAGGAAAGGGTTCAAGCTCTATCCAGTACAGTTCAAGCTACATCTTCTGCTGCAAAAGACAAAGGCAAGGGCATTCTTATTGAATCTCCAAAGCACAAATTCTCCTCCAAAGAAGCCCAGATTGCCTTTGATGCTGAAGTTGCCAAAAGGTTAGCAGAAGAACAGGATAAAGAATTAGATCAGCAAGCCCAGCCCCCAATAGAAACAAGGTGAAAAGAAGAGAAAGATGCCAACAGGGCACACTAAAGCTGAGCACAGAAGATTTTTGATAAATTTTGCATTTGCAGCTGGAATTCCAAAGAAAATGGCTCAGTCCATGACAACTGAAAGGCTGCAAGAGATTCATGACAAGGAGATGGACAAAAGAAAGAGAACAAAAGTCTCTCCAGAAGCTCAACCATCCCAAAAAGTCCAAACATCAAAAGATCCAGTACCAACTGAAGCTGCTGCCAGTGCACCTGTTCCCACTGATCAAGCTGCTCTCTCTATTCCTTCATCGGTTAAAAGGGTGCTCTTTGAGCAACAACTACAAAAAGCTATGGAGATAGAGAAGCTGATTGATCAGCATGATTTCACAAAGCCTCTGATCAACTACTGGTTTGCTAAGTCACTGGATGACCGTGACTTGAGAATTAAGTTTGTGATAAGAAGGGAGTCTGGACCAGAAGAAGAATATGATACATTTTGGCAGATGGTTCAGAAGTTGACCAGAGATGAGCTTATCAGAATGCACAACATTGGGTCTGTATCACAAGTTAGATCTTCTCTACCACAAGTGAAACAAGTCATCAGAGATCTGAAGTCCATTGTTGATCCTGAATTTATTAGAAAAGATGTAGAGGATGCCAACAAGAAGGGATTGAAAATCAAGGAAGTTAATATTTTTGTCAAATCCAGGACTTACAGAATCAAATTCACAGATGGATCTGGTATGTTCTTTAATCTTGAATTCTTTGATCTTCCAAAGAATATACTACTCCAGATGAAGTCTGTCAGAATATCTTGTGATAGAGATGAGCTAAAGAGAGAACTTTTGAAGGCTGTAGATCAGAAACTTGCACAGTTGTAAGTTTTTGAAAGCCTCGGTTTGTAAATAACAGTTTACTTATTCATTTCCATTTTTGTATAGAACTTAAAGTCTTGTGTAAAGAATTTAAGTTAGGGGGAGATTGTTGGGAAATAGTCTAAGTACATTCAAGCTGTTAGTTAGACTTCTCAGACTGTTAGTAGATTTTTCATGTAAATACAAAGTTCATGCTGCTAGTTGAAGAAACTCGAGCTGCCAGTGTAAAAGTTCAAGCTGCCAGAGCAAAACAACTCACGCTGCTCAGTTCATGTTGTCAAGTGATTCAAGCTGCTCAACAGTTTCATAAACAGAATGTGCTGATTTTCAGGAAAGATATCTACACGAAGATTCCAGCATATCTACTATCAGAGAAGTCGTAGTCCTTCAAGGAAACACGTCCATAAAGCAATATAAATAGACAGAATATTGTATAGAAGTAAATAGAAGTTTTCTGCGTATTTTTGAGTCTGTAATTGCTTTGTTGATTAAGTTTTCATAAGCCTCTAAGGTTGTAAAACCCTAAGAACAGTCTGTGTTCTTCGTCTAATCAAACAGATTAGAGGTGATTGTAATCATTGAATTCAGCAATACAAACAGTCCTGATTACTTCTTATTTTTATGCTTTATTGGTTCTGAAAGTTTTTGTTAAAATAATTAAGTGTTATTCCGCAAACTTCTTAATTAAACTTTGATTCAAAGCAAGATTATTGATTTATACTCTGATAAATTCAAATCAGTTAATTTTGGTTATTCAGTTTTAGATCCTGACAAAACAAATGTTTCGTTACTTTAAACGTTAAAAAATATATAAAGTTGGCTACCTTACACACACACACACACGCACGCACACACACACACAACACACACACACACACACACACACACACACACACACACACACACACACATATATATATATATATATATATATATATATATATATATATATATATATATATATATATATATATCCCTCCAAACTATGAAAACCTACGTATACCGTTCGATTGGGTGCATTTCATGAAAAACGCGATGGCATGATCGTAAGTAAGGTGATGCATCACGCGGGATTTTGATATGTCACGCGGAAAATTTGATGCATCAGGCGGGGAATTTGATGCATTTGTGGTGGTGCAGTGCGGTTTTCACAAGTTTTCTGGTGCATGGTGGTTTTCTATCGAACCCATACCCAGCTTAAAATTTTAATATCATATATATCTTGCCTAAACTTCATAATAAGTTATTAATATCATATATATCCCTCTTAAACATTATTAATATCACATGTATCTCTCTTAAACATATTAATATCATATATACTCATATTTAATAATTTAATTATTTTTAAAACTCATAATTAATATTATTTATTAATTAATAATCTATATACTCTTATTTATTTCACCTTTCAACTAAACTTCAAAATATCATATTTACCCAACTTAAATTAATTCATAATATCATATCCCACTTACTAATTTTATATAATTCATTTTTTTAAACGTTTACTATATAAATTTTTCATAGTAAAACAAACATTAACAATATAATCATTGAGAAACTTACATGTGATTAGTAAATATATGTTTTATAAATATAGGTTTATTTTAGTTAGTAAAGAAATCATTTTTTAGACAAACCAAAGTTTCTCAAAAATTATATTGTTAATTTAAATTTGTTTTCCGAGGAAGACTTTATATAGTAATTTATTATAATACGTACTCAATCGATATATAACATCAACAGTAAAATGATAGAAATTAATATCGAGTGATCAAGATGATAAACTATGAAAACATGATAAGTTTTTACAATATTAACCCATTATATATTGTTTCATAAGTATATTATATATTGTTTAAGGAAACCAAGTTTATTGTATTGGAATGCATAAAATAGAAACTGATTATATATTGTTTCATAAGTATGTTATATATATATATATATATATATATATATATATATATATATATATATATATATATACTATATCTATCAAAAAGTAAAATAGTGTTAGAATCATAATGCATGTATAAGAATCATTTTATACCTATACACACACACAGATTCTTATTCTATATACAACTAGCTAGGAAGATAAAATTATACTATTAAATATAGTTATAATTTGTAATAGAATTATTATCAGACTGTAAATAAAATAAACTGGCAACCAAAATATATATCTAATTATAATACAATTTACACGTAATCTAATTTAAAAGTTAGTCCACCGATCAGTATACATATATTAAACTGTGTATCTTTAGAATTCGAATATAAGTATGTGTAGTAATATTCACGATGAATTAGGTTTATTTTCTTCATAAACACTATATAGTTTTTCTCAATGAAAATATTTTTATTGTCATTTTTTAATTAAAAAATATTAATTTTACATATCACCAGAGCAACGCACGGGTATTCAACTAGTCTGTTGTTGTTATTGGTAAGAATATGAAAAAATGATGTTCTTTTTGGTAATAAAATGGTTGGTGACCTGCTATACTAGGTTTTCAGGTCGAAATTTTTTTAGAAATAAGGTATTTTTCAATTTTTCCAACAAAAATAATAGAATTTTTTTTTTGTTTTCAAAAATACTATATTAGGAGGTGAGAAGACCGAATGCTACCATGTGTGTCATGTCAACTTTTTGGATTGAGAAATTCGGTACTCACAAGTCCGAATGGTAATGATTGGGTGTCATGTCAACTTTTTGGTATAATTTGGTGTTGGTAACACCAAATTATAGTTTTGTCTTTTTTGTTCCAATAGGTTTCACAAACATTTCAATTTCTACCTCCAATAATAATTTAAATGGCTAATTTCTAAAAATAGTAAGAACTTTATATTTTTTTTGCATTTATAACAACATTATTGGACATGGAGATTTAAAATACAAAAGTTGATACTATTAAATATAAAAATACAAAAGTTGATATTATTAATGAAAAAAATAAAAAATGTTGGTATAATATAATATTAAAAAATTGTTACTATTTATATTTATCTGTCGTGTTTTCAAATGTTTATACCTAATTATATAAATATACTTATGTACTTATATTTATTTACGTTAGTAAGTATATAATTATAATTTCATTATAATGTGTATAAATATTTTATGTATGTTATTATATTTTATAAAAAATAAAATTCATAAGATCCATTATTTGATACAACAATCATATATTGTCCGTAGTAATTCATTAAAATATAATATGAAAAGTTACATTGTTACAACAGTCATATATTGTCTTGTGTGTCTGTGTGGACGTTGTTCATGCTTCATTGCGAATGGGAAACCAAGGTCTCAAACGAAGATGTAATTGTACGTTTGACACGTAAACATCAAGGAATCTATGTTTTAGTAATAAATCTTGTCTCCGCGGCATAAAACATAATAAGACGTAAGAATTTTCGTTTTCAAAGTGCTTAAGATCGTTATCCATGTCACCTCTGGGCTTAATGAAGTAAAAAAATCTTCGAGTACGGGCATTCGTTACGTAACCCAACTGTTGCATAACTTCTCTCTCAAGCATGTCTTTTGTTAATTTATCAAGTTGTACATAATCAATGTAATTTACAACACCTCCTTCGTATCTTCTCGAGGGTAATTCAACAGTGAATAAGCCACCATGGTGAAGATTTACCGTGATTAGATCATCAAACTCATCTGTGTAGAAAATAAAATGTTCTAAGAATGTAAGATTGTAGATAATGATTTGTAAATATTATGCGAATAACATGAAGTGTAGGTACCATAGTAATGTTTTCAGGATCTGAATGTAACTATCTAAGATTAACTGATTTGAATTGATCATAGTGTAAACCAATAATCTTGTATTGAATCAAAGTCTAATTAAGAAGTTTGCGGAATAACACTTAATTATTTTAATAAAAGCTTTCAGAATCCATAACAGATAAATATAAATGAATAAACAAAATTGCTTGTATTGCTGAACTGAATGATTACAATCACCTCTAATCTATTTGACTAGACGAAGAACACAAATTGTTCTTAGGGTTTTACAACCTTAGAGGCTTATGAAAACTTAAACAAAAAGCAATTACAAACTTGAACGTGCAGAAAACTTGATACAATAGAAAAACCTATTCTATGTATTTATAATGCTTTCTGATTTGTTTCCTTGAAGGACTCTGACTTCTCTTGATAGTAGATATGCTGGAATCTTCGTGTAAATATCTTTTCCTGAATATTAGCACTTTCTGTTTATGAAACTGTTGAGCAGCTTGAATCACTTAGCAGCTTGAGCAGAGCAGCTTGAGTGAATTTACTCTGGCAGCTTGAACTTTTATACTAGCAGCTCGAACTTCTTCAACTAACAGCATGAACTTTGTACTTACACAAAAAACCTACTAACAGTTTGAGAAATCTAACTAACAGTTTGAACTACTTAGAATATTTCCCAACAATCTCCCCCTAACTTAAATTATTTACATAAGACTTTAAGTTCTATACAAATAAGGAAAATAAAACCAAGTAAACTGTTATTTACAAACCAAGGCTTTCAAAAACTTACAACTGTGCAAGTTTCTGATTGACTGCCTTCAAAAATTCTGTCTTCAGATCTTCTCTATCACAATATATTCTCACTGATCTCATCTGAAGTAACATAGCCTTTGGAAGATCATAAAATTCAAAATTGAAGAACATACCGGATCCATTTGCAAACCTGATTATGTAAGTCTTTGATTTGACAAACAGATCAACTTGTGCAATCTTCATCTCCTTGGCATCTTCTATATCCTTCCTTATTGACTCAGGATCAAAAATGCTCTTTAGATCTTTAATGGCTTGCTTTACTTGTGGAAGAGAAGATCTAACTTGAGTTGCAGACCCAACATGATGCATTCTTGTGAGCTCATCTCTGGTCATCCCTTGGACTATATGCATCATACTTTTATATTCTTCCTCAGGACCAGTTTCTCTTCTTACTACAAAATGATATCTTAAGTCAATGATATCCATTGGCTTAGCATACCAGTAAGTAATAAGAGGTTTTGAGAAATCATGCTGGTCGAGGGTCTTTTCAATCTCCGTTACCTTCTGCAGCTGATGCTCAAACAACACCCTTTTAACCTGATCAAGCTTTGCCTGTGAAATTGTATCTGATTTGGGAATAGAAGCAACAGCTTGACCAGAAGGAGCAGTATCACTCTCACCAGCTTGATCCTTGATTATATCAGCTTTCACTGATTCTTGTTGACTTTGAACTTCTTGGGAGACTCTGGCTACCTTTCGTTTATTCATCTCTTTATCATGGATGTCTTGTAGCCTCTCTGTGCTCATGGACTGAGCCATCTTCTTTGGAATGCCAGCTGAAAAGGCAAAATTGATCAAGAATCTTCTATGCTCAGCCTTTGAATGCCCTGTTGGCATTTTCCTCTTCCTCTCACTTTGCTTGACCACAAACCCTCTTAGGTAATCACCTAAGGTTTCATCATCATGCATTGGGACCTGGGTTTGCTGGTCTAGAGCCTGATCTTGTTCTTCTGCTATCTTTCTAGCAATTTCAGCATCAAAGGCAATCTGGGCTTCTCTAGAAGAAAATTTTTGCTTTGGAGACTCAATGAGAATACCCTTGCCTTTATCTTTAGTAGCAGAAGATGTAGCTTGGACTGTACTGATGGGAGCCTGAATTCCTTCACTGATGACAACTCTAGTTGCTCTTGTAGAAGCAGCTTGAGTTTCTAGGCTAACAGCTTGAGAAGCTGTTGGGACTGCTAGCCTAGAGTCTTGGACTGTTGGAGCTGCTTGGACTGATTGAGGGATCTCCTGATTCTCCCCCTTTTTGGAAGCATTGGTTTGGTCAGGAGGACCTACAACCTTTGCCAATTGGGTTCGAATCATTTGCTCTAATTTAATGATCTTATTTCCACAGAGGGTGAACCCTTTATGGAGATAATCCATTCTTTGGTTTTGAGCTGCTTCTGCCTGTCTGAGTGCAATTATTTGTGCCCCCTGTGCAGCAATGATGGACTGATGGTATTCCAACATTGCTACAACAGGTTGCAGCTTAGGATCCGTTAAAAGCATAAGTTGCAGACTAGCCTCAAGATCAGCAAACGAATGTGGTGCTTGTGATCTACACTGGCATGAATACCAGAAGTAGCAACCTCTGGGCCCCTCTGTTCTTGGTACTGGGGACTTCCAGATAGTGCTTGCACACCTTCTGTTGCCATGGGTGTGATCTTATTGATGTTGGCACTATCCTGTGCCTCTTGTGCAGAAGCAACAGTAGTGTCAGCCACAGAACCCATATGGACAATCTCTGTTGAGATTTCCACCTCCTGATTGAGGTTGGGAGTGTCCTCAATGGGTGCCCTTTGGGTATTCTGTGCAGAAGTATCCTCCTGCACAGGGTTATTTGGCTCTTGTAAGAGGGCTGAGGAGGAAGGAGCTCCTGGTCCTCTTTTTCTTTTGTACAGTTTGAGTGGGGATGTGGGCTTAACAACAGGAATAGAAGGCATTTGAGTATCATGAAGAGTGGGTTGGGGTCCTGGGGGTGAAGCAGTAATGTTAGGCTGAGCTTGCTCAGGACCCTCTCCTCTGTTTCTTGGAATGATGCCCAACATTGCAGAAGGCAATGGGACATCAACAGTCAAAACATTGGCACTTTGTTTTAGAAGACGTTTTATTGAAGGTAAAGAGTGCCTATGGGAAACATGAATCCTTTTATGTACATTGAAATTACTGCAAGTTCTTGCAATAATTTCAGCCAAAAATCTAGGATACATCAAAAATTTCCCATGTTTTAGGGCATGATGCCTTAGCATACCCTGAAACATCATATTAGAAAAATTGAACTGTTGGCCGGTTGATAAACACACTAAGGCAGTGGCTATGTTTGATGAAAATTCGGACCAACCAGTTCTTTTTGGGCTTATGCATTGCTGAATAATATGTACAAGGTACTTCCATTTAGGGGCAAAATTTGTTTTAAAGAAAGTATAAGAATCAGCAGGGCCCCTATATCCAATAGCATGAAGACCATTATGTAAAGCAGTCAGAGAGAGGTCTGATATACCTGAGGCATCTTGAAGATGCAGATGTTGGCGTATGATCTCCTCTGGGATAGAAACAGTGTGGCCATCAATTTTGGATGTCAAAGATGTGACTCCATTAACAGTTTTGACTGAGGCGTATTTCCAGAACTGTTCTATATGAGATATGTAGATAGTGGGATTGATAATAAGGGCATGATGGATATGGGAACTTCGAAGGAAGTCCATCATGTCATGGAACGGTTCAAGATCAGCGTGTTTTAGAGAGTAGGGTAAACAGTTGTGTTCTTTGACGAACTCCATTGATGAACGAAGAATTTAGGGTTTCAGTTATGTGCGTGGGAATTGTTCAGAGAATCGAAGAAGGGTTGTGGAAGGTATTTTGCAACTGGTAGTTACAATGGAACGAAACTGGAACCTTTAAAGGTTTTGAAAATATCTAAACCCGCGCACACACTTATGGAAATGACCAGATTAGCCTGCACATTTTGACAGATCAAGTGAAACAACTAACAGTCCGAGAAAATGAACTAGCAGCTTGAGAAAATACTCAAGCTGTTAGTTGAAAATTAGGCAACTGCTAATGAAACAGTGACTCCCCCTTAATCAAGCATATGTATAAAGAAAAACAAATTAATCCATATTAACCATACCAATATTTGATACTAGGAAGGTGAATCCTCCTACATCAAATGGTTTTGTAAATAGATCAGCTAACTGATCATCAGTATGAATTTTGGTAACTTGGATTAATTTCTTCTCATTACAGTCCCTTATAAAATGAAATCTAATGTCTATATGCTTGGTTTTGGGAAATTTCACTGGATTTTGTACAATGCTAATTGCACTTGAGTTGTCAATGTAGATGGGAGTGGATAGGAAATTCATACCATAGTCTCTCAGTTGATTCTGAATCCACATCACTTGGGAGCAGCAACTTGCAGCTGCTACATATTCTGCTTCAGTAGATGAAGTGGAGACAGTTGTTTGCTTTTTGCACTGCCAAGAGACCAATCTTGCTCCCAAATATTGACATCCACCAGTTGTGGATTTTCTGTCAATGTTGCATCCTCCATAATCACTGTCAGAATAGGATGTTAACTCAAGAGGGGAGTCTTTAGGATACCAGAGGCCTAAATGTAGTTGGCCTTTGAGATATCTAAAGATTCTCGTAACAGCAACCAGATGGGAGTCCTTTGGAGAACATTGAAACCTAGCATACACACAAACAGCAAACATAATATCAGGTCTAGAAGATGTTAGATGTAACATCCCAAATTTCAAATATATGTAATTTGCAATTTTAAGGACTTAATTATTATGTTAATGGAATATTATATCAATTTAAGTTAATTTTGATCATATTATCAGTTAAATAAGAAAATACGAAGTTGAGGGTTTAGTGTGCAAATAAGTCAAAATACAAATAAAAAGGGGGAAAACTTTCATTTTCACCATCACACTCTCTCTCTCTAACCGTACTCTCTCTCTCTCTACTCTCTCTCGGCTGCATCAAAAGAACACACAAGAAATCATCGAATTAAGGTGCAAAAATCTGGATTCAAGTGGCATATAGGAGACTATAACAACTACAAGAATCAATTTAAGGTAAACATCATTCAATCTTTCGGATTTTGAAGATTTTGGTTCGGTTTCAATAAGAACCGAATCATAAGATTTTTGATACAGATGTTAATGCATGTTATATATTATGATGGATTTGTTAAAATCGAGCATGTATGTTGCAATGTACCAAATTTCAGAATCAGATTCCACCTCTAAGTGTGATTTCAAGATATGTGTGTGTTTTAGTGTGTGTGTTCATCGAGACTCATAAGAAAAATGGACACAAATCGGTTATTTTGGTACATAAGTGACATGTTATAAGTTGAAATAGTGTTTCTAAGTTCACATTTACTATTTTTAGTAACTAAAACATGCAAAATGGTCAAAATGCAAAATCTGGAAAATCTGGAAATTTTACAAAGTATGAACTCGGTTCGGATGAACCGAATTCGGACCATCCGAATTCGGGCGCTGTTCATCCGAAGTCCGAACTCGGACCCTAACCCAATCCGGACTCACCCAAATTCGGACCAATAGTGACCCATTTTCGGACCTACAGTCACTTCGGACGAATAGTAATTTCGGACCTTGCCGAATTCGGACCCTGCCAACTTCGGACCAATACCATATTTCGGACAACCTTGCATTTCGGACCATCCGAATTCGGATGTGGTCCGAAATCAGTACAATTATACTTAGTTTTCAGAATACAATTTTTAAGCAATTACTGACACAAATTCACTATTACACCTACTTTACAGATCATTGTGGTGTTATCAAAACACACATTGATTCAGGATCAAGTCACAAAACCAATCACTGTGAGTTGCAGATTATCATTCGAACATTTATTGTTTTTACATACGTGTTTATACATTCAATGGCATGTTCACATTGTTCATATACATCATTTGGCACTCAACATTACTTTGTTGTTATGATGCACACTCGTACTTGACATGTAACACACATGTAGCCAGCGTTCATTTGAAAGTGCATCTATTTACATCATGCTTGCACTGCATGATCATTATTTCATAATCTGATGCGACCTGGACTGGGGCTGACAGCAGGCCACTGTCGGGGACTGATCATCCCACTCGTATCCCATCAGGTTCGGCACATCCCCGATCAGCATATTGAACTGCCACCCCATGCTAGCACTGCATGGTTTACTCACACATTGAGGCTTTCACTGCCGTTTTCACATACATGGGGCTTACACTGCCCATGGTTAAGCATTGCATGTAAAGAAATATTTGTTGTATGCATAATCTGTTATCTCACTAAGCATTTAGCTTACTGTTGACTCACATTGTTTACAGGCAAAGGCAAGAGTGTAGCTGGACCATCTACTTAAGCATATCAAATCATTATCCCGGAGACCTTAGTAGCTATTGGTACTTGAATGTAATAGCTTTGGGCTGGAATTTACTACTTTTAAACAATTATGTTGATGTAATAGTTAGACTTAATCACTGTAGACATGTACTTTCATTGCTTTAGTGTGGATTTGCTAATTCTACTTTTAAGTATTCAATTTCAATTATCGTATTACTCATTGGGTTGTTTGTCGATCCTGGTGATTGCTACAATTATATCATTAATTAACAAGGACGTCACAGTTTGGTATCAGAGCATTAGTTTGAGGTTTCAAGTGTCCGCGAGGACTTGGACTCAAACTTAGGTTATGATATTAGAATGAACTTCTAAGTAATGATCTGAACTAAGATAGGATTGACATGCACACGGGGAAACACAAAGGGTAACTGTAAACACTTAGGACTTACAATCAAATGTTCTAAATATAAGTTGTTATATTTCAGAACATGTCAGGAGACGATATGACTCCTCAGCAAATGTTCCAGATGATGCAAGCTCTCATGGAACAAAACAATGAGCTACAATCCAAACGAATGGCTGAGCAGGCTCAGTCATTTGCTGATCAGTTAAGGGCCAGAGATGAGGCCGAGGCAAAACGTAAAGCTGACAAACGAAAGAACAAGGAACAGCAACAAGATGACCAAGAGGAAAGACAAGATACTGGGTCTTCCAACCGATCAAGGGGCTGTAGGTTTAAGGACTTCAAAAGTAACGGGGCTGTTACTTTTGATGGAACCGGAGATGCTGTGACTGCATTGGAATGGATCACCACCACAGAGAGAACTTTCAGAATCAGCGACTGTGCTGATAAAGACATGGTCCGCTTTGCAACCGCTATGTTTGCAAGGGACGCTGTTATGTGGTGGGATGCAATGACACATGTGCTGACGATGGAGGTAGTGTCACACATGTCTTGGAACGAGTTCAAGGAAGTATTCTCCCAGCAATACTGTCCTACTGATGAGAAGCGCCGTCTAGAGGCGAAGTTCCTGAATCTGACTCAAGGAACGAAAACGGTTACACAATATGCCGTTGAGTTCACTCGATTGAGTCTGTTCGCACCCCATCAAGTAGACACAGAAGAGAGGAAGATAGCCCGGTTTGAGGCCGGACTAGACTATGAGATACGCCGAACCATGAGTGGGGTTCGGTATACAACGTTTGCTGGATTACTCGAGGCTGCTCGGAATGTAGAGCAGATTGTCCTGTTATCCGGATATGTCATAGGTTCAGCCGCCGCAACACCGACTCAACCGTCGCCGCCAAAAAGGCAGCGGGAGTCTGGATCTTCCCGATTCTCTCCTCAATCCCATCAACAGTCTTCATCACCAAAGAAAGGAAGGGCCTTTTCGACCAGTTCAGAGATGAGAGACTGCAGAAGATGCAGAATAGCGCACTCTGGGGAGTGCAAGACTCAGAATATGTATTGTTTCTGTTGTGGGCAGAAAGGCCATCACTGGGAGCATTGTCCACGAAAAGATGATGCATGCTACAATTGCCACAGGCTTGGCCATTTTTCAAGGGACTGCCCGAAACCCCCACGAGATCAGAATGCTCCACAATCAACAGCAAGATCTTCTGTAGCTTCCACGGCTCGCAGAGATCAATCTCAAAGGGCTCCAACAAGGGCATTCCAAATCACAGCTGAAGAAGCAAAGGATGACCCGGAGGTGGTCACTGGTACGTTCTATGTTAACTCAATTCCTGCACGTATACTGTTTGATTCCGGAGCAAATCGTTCGTTTGTCTCCACTACATTTGCTCGTCAATTTAACATGCCAACTTCCAAACTGCAATTTGTACTTGACATAGAAACTGCTAGCAATATGTTAGTAAAAGCAGACAAAGTGTATAGGAATTGTACATTATTGGTAGAAGACGTAGTATTCAACATAGATCTAATCCCTATGGAGTTTGGGGAGTTTGATGTCATAGTAGGCATGGACTGGTTAGTTCATAACGAGGCCCAATCGTTTGCAAGAAAAGAATGATCAAGATTACCACTCCCGAGGGCCGAGACATATGCATTTATGGTGATAGACACAAAGGCGACCTATGCCTCATTTCAATTGCAAAAGCCCGAAAGCACGTTGCCAAGGGTTGTTCTGCTTACTTAGCCTACGCTGTCGATGCAAAGGCTGAAGTTCAATCTCCTTCTACCGTTTCCGTCGTTTCCGAATTTCCTGATGTCTTTCCAGAAGATATCTCGGGATTGCCACCTGATCGCCAAGTGGAATTCCGCATTGACCTCATTCCCGGAGCTGCTCCAATAGCAAAGGCTCCTTACCGTCTAGCCCCTGCTGAAATGCAGGAAATGATGAAGCAGTTACAGGAGCTACTTGACAAAGGTTTTATCCGCCCAAGTTCATCTCCTTGGGGCGCTCCTGTTCTGTTCGTCAAGAAGAAGGATGGCACATTACGTATGTGCATCGACTACCGGGAACTCAACAAAGTCACAATCAAGAACAAATACCCGTTGCCCCGGATTGATGATCTCTTCGACCAGTTACAAGGCGCAAGCTACTTCTCGAAGATTGATCTTCGTTCGGGTTATCACCAACTCAAAGTACACCCAGATGACATTCCAAAGACGGCTTTCAGAACTCGTTACGGACACTAAGAGTTTCTGGTAATGCCGTTTGGTCTCACAAATGCGCCGGCTGCTTTCATGGATCTCATGAATCGAGTCTGCCGGCCAATGCTCGACAAATCGGTCATCGTGTTCATCGATGACATTCTCATATATTCAAAGACCGAAGAGGATCATGCTGCACATCTGAGAGAATTGCTAGAGTTGCTATGCAAAGAGCGACTTTATGCCAAATTCTCTAAGTGTGAATTCTGGTTGAGGCAGGTACGTCTCAACGTTTGAAACAATTTCATGATCCTTATACTTAATCATAAATTATTTTATTAACTTGTACCTCTTAAACAATCAATTCAGATCCAATTCTTGGGGCACGTGATATCTGGTGCTGGGATTGCTGTTGATCCTGCAAAGATCGAAGCTATCCAGAACTGGGAATCACCCCGCAACGCCTCAGAGATTCGGAGTTTTCTGGGATTGGCTGGTTACTACCGCCGATTCATCAAAGACTTCTCAAAGATCGCCGTTCCGCTAACAAAGCTTACTCGCAAGAATGCTACTTTCTTTTGGAAAGAAGAACAGCAAGTAGCCTTTGACGAATTGAAGAAATTGCTAAGTGAAGCACCGGTGTTAGCCCTGCCTGAAGGGAACGAAGACTTTGTTGTCTATACAGATGCATCAGGCACGGGTTTAGGTGCTGTTCTAATGCAAAGAGGAAACGTCATAGCTTATGCTTCTAGACAACTCAAACCGCATGAGAAAGACTACTCTACTCATGATCTAGAGCTAACTGCTGTGACTTTCGCTCTCAAGTTATGGAGACACTATTTGTACGGAACCAAGTGTCAGCTCTACACCGATCACAAGAGTTTAAAGTATATATTCAGTCAGAAGGACTTGAATATGAGGCAAAGAAGGTCAATGGAGCTGATAAAAGATTACGACTGTGAGATTCTCTATCATCCAGGGAAGGCCAACGTAGTGGCCGATGCCCTAAGCAGGAAAGCGTACTGCAAGGCATACTGCTATGCCTTGACTTCCACAATACTGACGTCCACTATCATAGACGATGTAAGGGCTGCTCAGTTGCAGGCCTTAAAGGAGGAGAATGTAAAAGACGAAAATGTCAGGATTCAGTTGCCATTAATGCAAGATGATGGAACTGGACTAAAGGGTGTGTATGGCAGAGTGTGGGTTCCCAAGTTCGGGAACATGAGAGATGTAATTCTCGAGGAGGCTCATCAATCTAAATTCTCAATTCATCCTGGCAGCACAAAAATGTACAACGACCTGAAGGCCGACTTCTGGTGGCCAGGATTGAAAAGAGATGTCGGTCAGTATGTTGAAAGGTGCAGAACATGTCGTCTAGTCAAAGCAGAACATCAACAGCCCTATGGTAGTATGCAACCTCTTCCTATCCCGGAATGGAAGTGGGATCATATTACTATGGATTTCGTAACCAAGCTACCTAAGACTCGTCGTCAACATGACGCCATTTGGGTCATTGTTGACCGATTAACCAAATCTGCTCACTTCATACCAATCCGAGAAACCTACTCACTGGACCGACTTGCCCAGATCTACGTAAACGAAATCGTTATTAGGCATGGTGTGCCTAAGTCTATTGTCTCCGACCGAGATAGTAGATTCACTTCTAATTTCTGGACTGCTCTACAACAGGGTCTTGGTACTCGTATCGCAATGAGTACTGCATATAGACCTCAATCTGATGGGCAAAGTGAAAGAACAATCCTAACTCTCGAAGACATGCTCAGAGCCTGTGTCATGGATTTGGGTGGTAACTGGGACGATCACCTCCCATTGGTTGAATTCTCCTACAACAATAGTTACCATTCCACTATCAAGATGGCACCGTTCGAGTCTCTATACGGAAGAAAATGTAGGACTCCAACCTGTTGGAGGGAAACAGGAGAAACTCCAATAGCCGGTCCTGCTTTTCTACAAGAAACGAACGAAAAGATCCAACTCATTCGACAGTACATGAAAACGGCACAAGATCGGCAAAAGAATTACCACGATCGCCGTCATAAAGCAATAGAGTTTCAAAAGGACGATTGGGTATACTTGAAGGTATCCCCAATGAAAGGTGTTACAAGATTCGTGAAGCGAGGAAAGCTATCACCTCGATTCATAGGACCATTCAAGATACTAGAAAGAGTTGGTAATCAGTCCTATCATTTGGACTTGCCGGAAGAATTGTCAAGTGTTCACCCAGTCTTTCATGTTGGGTACTTAAGGAAAAGTCTGGTGCCCGAGAGGGAACCATGGACTGATCACTCGGACATTAAGATTGACGAACGGCTAAGGTTCGTTGATGAGCCGGAGTGCATTTTGCAGACAAAAGTCAAGAAACTACGTAACAAGGAAATCAGGATGGTGCTGGTCAAATGGAAGCATCATCGGGGAGCTAATCATACTTGGGAATCAGAAGAAGATATGAAAACTAAGTACCCAAGTTTGTTTAGCACAGCATGACTTCGCGGACGAAGTATAGGCGTGGTGGAGCCCATGCTGTAACATCCCAAATTTCAAATATATGTAATTTTCAATTTTAAGGACTTAATTATTATGTTAATGGAATATTATATCAATTTAAGTTAATTTTGATCATATTATCAGTTAAATAAGAAAATACGAAGTTGAGGGGTTTAGTGTGTAAATAAGTCAAAATACAAATAAAAAGGGGGAAAACTTTCATTTTCACCATCACTCTCTCTCTCTCTAACCGTACTCTCTCTCTCTCTACTCTCTCTCGGCTGCATCAAAAGAACACACAAGAAATCATCGAATTAAGGTGCAAAAATCTGGATTCAAGTGGCATATAGGAGACTATAACAACTACAAGAATCAATTTAAGGTAAACATCATTCAATCTTTCGGATTTTGAAGATTTTGGTTCGGTTTCAATAAGAACCGAATCATAAGATTTTTGATACAGATGTTAATGCATGTTATATATTATGATGGATTTGTTGAAATCGAGCATGTATGTTGCAATGTACCAAATTTCAGAATCAGATTCCACCTCTAAGTGTGATTTCAAGATATGTGTGTGTTTTAGTGTGTGTGTGTTCATCGAGACTCATAAGAAAAATGGACACAAATCGGTTATTTTGGTACATAAGTGACATGTTATAAGTTGAAATAGTGTTTCTAAGTTCACATTTACTATTTTTAGTAACTAAAACATGCAAAATGGTCAAAATGCAAAATCTGGAAAATCTGGAAATTTTACAAAGTATGAACTCGGTTCGGATGAACCGAATTCGGACCATCCGAATTCGGGCGCTGTTCATCCGAAGTCCGAACTCGGACCCTAACCCAATCCGGACTCACCCAAATTCGGACCAGTAGTGAATTCGGACCAAAGACCCATTTTCGGACCTACAGTCACTTCGGACGAATAGTAATTTCGGACCTTGCCGAATTCGGACCCTGCCAACTTCGGACCAATACCATATTTCGGACAACCTTGCATTTCGGACCATCCGAATTCGGATGTGGTCCGAAATCAGTACAATTATACTTAGTTTTCAGAATACAATTTTTAAGCAATTACTGACACAAATTCACTATTACACCTACTTTACAGATCATTGTGGTGTTATCAAAACACACATTGATTCAGGATCAAGTCACAAAACCAATCACTGTGAGTTGCAGATTATCATTCGAACATTTATTGTTTTTACATACGTGTTTATACATTCAATGGCATGTTCACATTGTTCATATACATCATTTGGCACTCAAATTACTTTGTTGTTATGATGCACACTCGTACTTGACATGTAACACACATGTAGCCAGCGTTCATTTGAAAGTGCATCTATTTACATCATGCTTGCACTGCATGATCATTACTTCATAATCTGATGCGACCTGGACTGGGGCTGACAGCAGGCCACTGTCGGGGACTGATCATCCCACTCGTATCCCATCAGGTTCGGCACATCCCCGATCAGCATATTGAACTGCCACCCCATGCTAGCACTGCATGGTTTACTCACACATTGAGGCTTTCACTGCCGTTTTCACATACATGGGGCTTACACTGCCCATGGTTAAGCATTGCATGTAAAGAAATATTTGTTGTATGCATAATCTGTTATCTCACTAAGCATTTAGCTTACTGTTGACTCACATTGTTTACAGGCAAAGGCAAGAGTGTAGCTGGACCATCTACTTAAGCATATCAAATCATTATCCCGGAGACCTTAGTAGCTATTGGTACTTGAATGTAATAGCTTTGGGCTGGAATTTACTACTTTTAAACAATTATGTTGATGTAATAGTTAGACTTAATCACTGTAGACATGTACTTTCATTGCTTTAGTGTGGATTTGCTAATTCTACTTTTAAGTATTCAATTTCAATTATCGTATTACTCATTGGGTTGTTTGTCGATCCTGGTGATTGCTACAATTATATCATTAATTAACAAGGACGTCACATTAGATACATAAGAGATCCTATAAGAGATCTGTATAGATGAATGTCCACATCTATTCCATCTTTGTCTATGTGAAGCTGCTTGTGAGGATCCATAGGAGTACTTGCAACTTTGGTATCTTTATACCCAAACTTTTCCAGTATGTCTTTAACATACTTTGATTGACTTATGAAGAGACCTGAGGGCTTCTGCTTGACCTGCAATCCTAGAAAGAAGGTGAGTTCTCCCATTGAACTCATTTGAAACTTTTTGTGCATTAAAGCCTCAAACTCTTTGCACAGACTGTCATTGGTTGACCCAAAGATGATATAATCAACATATATCTGTACAAGTAGAATCTCAGATTTGATGGACTTTGTGAATAGTGTTTTGTCCAGAGTACCTCTCTTGAACCCATTCTGTAGAAGGTATGATGACAAAGTGTCATACCATGCTCTAGGAGCTTGATGGAGTCCATAGAGAGCCTTGTCTAGTTTGTAGACTCTGTCTGGATACTTGTAGTCCTCAAAACCAGGAGGCTGACACACATATACCTCTTCTTCAATTGTACCATACAGAAAAGCAGACTTCACATCCATTTGATACACTTTAACCCCTTTGAAGCTTGCATAAGCTAAAAACAGTCTGATGGCTTCAATTCTTGCCACTGGAGCAAAGACATCATCATAGTCTATGCCTTCCTCTTGAGTGTACCCTTGTGCTACCAGTCTTGCTTAGTTCTTGATAACTATCCCTCTTTCATCCTTCTTGTTTCTGAACACCCATCTTGTACCAATGGCTCTCTTTCCTTTAGGAAGATCAACAAGTGTCCATACATTCTGAATCTTGAACTGTAGTTACTCTTCCTGCATTGCCTCAATCCAGGATGAATCTTTCAAAGCCTCTGATGCCTTTTCAGGTTCTATCTGAGACATGAAACAGACATGTTCAAATGCAGCTAGACTAAATTCAGGAATTCTTGGTTCAACAGCAGCAGTCTCCTTGTGAACCATTGTCCTTGTTTGCACAGGTGTACGTGGATCACCCATTATTTGATTGAGAGGATGATACTTGTGAATCGTGAGTGTAGGCTCGCTATCTGTCTGAAAAGAGGATCCAAGATTTGTATCATCTCCATCAGGACCAGTTGATGGTTCATCTTCTGGAACAGCTTGACTTGAATCTGGGACTGTTTCCCTTTGTGTTGGAACTGTTCTCTCAGGACTTGGGAGTTGCACTTCATTGTCTGGATATGAATCATGTTGAGCATTCAGAACCCCTGGAGGGTCACAAGACAGAGGTGGTATAATTGTATACTCATCCCAATTATTTGAATCTGCAGCAGTTTGAAACTTTGTTCCAACAGCTTGATCATTTGTGCTACCAGCATGAGAATTTGCATTGACAACTTCAATTCTATGTTCATCAGATTCTGCAGTATACTCAACAAAGCTCAGAGAATTTGTTAGTGAATCTAAATCAAACAACCAATCAGGGCCAGTGCCTTTGACATTTGCAGTATTTTCATTAACTTCAACATTGGCACTTTCTTCAATGGTTTTAGACACACTGTTATATACTCTATAGGCTTTGCTTTGATTTGAGTATCCTACAAAGAAACCTTCTTCAGCCTTACTTTCAAACTTACCTAAGTGAGTCTTAGTGTGAAGAATGGTACATGGACAGCCAAAAGACTTGAAAAAGGCTATTAAGGGTAGTCTATTATGGAATAACTCATAAGGAGTTTTCCCTTGTGATTGAACAACCTGAACCCTATTTAGAACATAACAGGCTGTATTAACTGGTTCTGCCCAAAAAGTCATTGGCAGTTTTGAATCAGCTAGCATGGTTCTAGCAGCCTCAATTAATGTTCTGTTCTTTCTTTCAGCTACACCATTTTGCTGTGGTGTTCTTGGTGCACTATATTGCCTAGCAATACCTTTGGACTCACAAAAACTATTTAGAATATGGTTTTTAAACTCAGTTCCATTGTCTGATCTTATCACTTTGACTTTTGAGTTGGATTGGTTTTCTATCTTAAGAATAAATGACTTAACTAGCCCAGCAGTTACATCTTTAGACCTAAGAAAGTAAACCCAAGTAAATCTGGTGAAATCATAACAATGACTAAACAGTAAGCCCTTTTATTCAAACTCAAAACAGATGTTGGACCAAATAGATCCATATGAAGCAGATGAAGTGCAGATGAGATTGAATTTACTTCTTTGGCCTTATGAGAAGTTCTGTGTTGCTTGCCTTTAAGACATGCTACACATTGATCATCACATATGAACTCCTTTTGTGGTAAACCTCTTACCAAGTTCTTTATGACTAAAACATTCATGGATTTGAAGTTCATGTGACACGTCCTTCTGTGCCAAATAGCAGACTCATTGGATGATGCTTTGGATATCAAACAGCTTAAAGTACTTAATTTGGATAAAAGTTCTGTGTCCAAACAATATACATTGTCCTTTCTTGGTGTTCTTAGTAAAACAAGATTTTCAGGAATTTTAAAATCTTTTGAAAGGACAATGCACTCAGAATCTGTAAACAAAACAATATTTTGTTTGTCACAGATTTGAGACACACTCAATAAGTTATACTTAAGCTGTTCAACATACAAAACATCATTGAAAACCATGTTGCCTGCATTAACAATACCTTTACCTGTAACCTTACCTCCTTTGGAGTTGCCTCCAAATGCAACAAATCCTCCTTCAAAGCCTTTGAAATTTGACAAGCACTCAGAATTGCCTGTCATGTGCCTAGAGCATCCACTGTCCAAATGCCATCTTGTTTTATGAGGTGACCTGTGGTTGCCCTGCACAAATAAAAGCTTAGTTAGTAGTGAAGTAAACCCAAACCAGGTTGGTTTTGGGTTGTCCTTGTGCATTAACATAACTAAACACTGTGTTTGATTTCTTATACTTAGTGAGATCCACTGATGGATTTTGGGGAGAGTACTTAGTTATCTCATGAGGTATCCAGGTATTTTGTCCATCCTTTTCAATAACAGTCTCAGATGATCCATTACCAGTCCCAATTTTGAGCCTAACAGTCTGAACTGAGTCTGTAGTGCTAACAGCTTGAGAATTTGCACTAGCAGTCTCAACTTTAAACTTGGCAGTTTCAACATTTGTATCAACAGGTTCACCTGAGGTTTTACCTTTAACACACCAAATTTGTTTAAAATTTAATTTTGGTTTAGCTAAAACCTGTTTTTGGTGTGTGGACTGTTTCTTATTTACTTTTGAGAACCTGTGATCAACTGTTTTCTTTGGAACTGATGCAGTAGGAAGTTTGGCCTTTGAAGTTTTTGAATTTTGAGATTTTGTCTTTTTATGAATCACATTCTGTTTTGCAACAGATGGTTTATAAAAGCAATCTCTGGCCAAGTGATTTTTCCTGCCACAATGGAAGCATTTTTTGACTGTTAGAATTGGAGAACCAGTTTTATTGGACAATATCTGGTTCTTGTTCCTTTGATTTCCCATAGCCTGCTGTTGTTTGGGAAAGTTTTGAACACCATGCTTTTGGCATGTGCAGACTGGAACATTTTTACCCCTTTTATTATTCTTTGAAGAAGATGCAGTGTTACAGTTAGAAGGTACAGAAACCTGTGGAGCAGCATTGCATACACTCATCTTCTCCTTTCCTTTCTTATTGGGGATTTGGATTTCTATAGATGCACTCATTGTTTTGTGTTCTTTCTCAACTGCTGTGCACTCACAGTCTTTATTTTGAATCATATCTTCTTTAGATTCAGGACTGTTGTCAAGGATAGGATCTACAGTGGTCATACACTCATCTAATGGTTCATTAACAAGCCTATCAGCAACCTCACTCATTGGATGAATGTATTTGTTGTTGTATGTGGGTGGAGTAGCTCTGTAGCCTATACCTTCTTTGGGATTGAGCTGAGATTTTACCCTATCTTTAAATTGGACTTCCATTAGGTGTTCCAGCTTTTGATTTGCCAATTTGAAGTTTCCTAGATCTATATTGACAGATTCTAGTTTCTTATTAGCCTCTAACACCTTTTGTTCAGTCTCTTCTAATTTTTTATTTAGAGATTCTATTTTGTTATTCAGCTCCTTTTTCTCCCACTCATGATATGTTCTATCATGTCCCATTTGAATCTCATTATCCTTATAGTCATTGATCTGTTTTTCAAGATCTTCTATGGCCTGCATGTATTCATATCTCCTTTCTTCCATCTTAGCTAGAGTTTTACACATGCTCTCATTATGATCTCTGTACTTTTTAACCATATTTTTGCATGTTTGAGATCAGAGTTTAGAATTTACCTCAGATGGTAGTTCAGTGGAGGTGACATTTGATGTTTCTGCCATTAGAGCTTGATTTTGAAATTCTTCCTCTGTCTGATCACTCCAGTCAAACACATTGTCTTCTTGAGAGACAAGTGCTTGTGATTATGAGGCCTGATTAGTCTGTTGAGGCCTTGATGACTGTTGAGCTTAAGATCTGCATTCTCTGGCAAAGTGGCCAAGCTTGTGACATTTAAAGCACTCAACTTTTGACTTATCAAAAGCTGGTTTGCCTTCTGCTCTGGCTTGAAAGTTTGATCTGCCAGTTCTTTTCAGAAACCTTTTGGCCCTCATAGTTAGCATTGCATGTTGCCATTTTAGATCCATCTCTTCTAGATCATCTGGATGAATTTGTTCTAGATCTTCAGCATTTAGAGCAAACAGTCCATCATTAGCAACAAAAGCCTCATAGTGAGCTTCAGTAGAGTTACCATCACCACCTGAAAAGGAATCACTGCAATTAGATTTTTCAGATGACAGAAGAGCAGTGTTGTGATTATAAGAAAAAGATTTCTTTTTAGTGTCAATCTCAGTTTCAAACACTCTCAGACTGTTGTACTCATCATCCAGTTCTATTTCATCAAGAGTGTCTTTTGTTCTCCATTGAGCAGCATAAACTGTCCACTCTTCTCCAAGAGATCTAAGGAATTTTCTGTTGACTTCATCTTGATCCAGGCTGACTTTTTTGCACTCTCCAATTCACTTATCAGTTTGTTGAACCTGTCAAAGATTTGAGTAAGGTTTTCATTCTTGCCAACAGAAAAGTTCTCATACCGCTGTTTCAAAAGATCCTTTTGATTTCTCTTGGTACTGGCATTCCCAGCAAATCTTTTCTCTAAAGCAATCCAAAGAGCATGAGCAGTATAAAACTTTTTAAACTAATGTTGATAAGCATTAGGAATGGCTATTTGTAGAAGTGTAAGAGCTTTCACTTCATTCATTTTAGCCTTTCTTTCAAGTTCAGTTTTTGGAGGAGTTTTGATAGGTTTGCCCTCAGCATCAAGTTCAGGATCAACTGCAAGAGGAAATTCAACAGCTTCCCATATGGCATAATCAATGAATTGAATATGCTGTTGAATCCTTAGTTTCCACATCTCAAACTCAGTGGGCTTGAGCATAGGCACTTTGAGTCCTTGCCCAGATCCACTACTGCTATTATCAAATTCCATTGCAGAAAATTAAAATTGTTAAAAGAAAGCTTTCGACTTTGAAAAACAAAGAACGACCTGTGGCTCTAATACCACTTTTCAGGATCTAAATGTAACTATCTAAGATTAACTGATTTGAATTGATCAGAGTGTAAACCAATAATCTTGTATTGAATCAAAGTCTAATTAAGAAGTTTGCGGAATAACACTTAATTATTTTAATAAAAGCTTTCAGAATCCATAACTAGATAAATATAATTGAATAACAAAATTGCTTGTATTGCTGAACTGAATGATTACAATCACCTCTAATCTGTTTGACTAGACGAAGAACACAAATTGTTCTTAGGGTTTTACAACCTTAGAGGCTTATGAAAACTTAAACAAAAAGCAATTACAAACTTGAACGTGCAGAAAACTTGATACAATAGAAAAACCTATTCTATGTATTTATAATGCTTTCTGATTTGTTTCCTTGAAGGACTCTGACTTCTCTTGATAGTAGATATGCTGGAATCTTCGTGTAAATATCTTTTCCTGAATATCAACACTTTCTGTTTATGAAACTGTTGAGCAGCTTGAATCACTTAGCAGCTTGAACAGAGCAGCTTGAGTGAATTTACTCTGGCAGCTTGAACTTTTATACTAGCAGCTCGAACTTCTTCAACTAACAGCATGAACTTGTACTTACACAGAAAACCTACTGACAGTTTGAGAAATCTAACTAACAATTTGAACTACTTAGAATATTTCCCAACAAATGTTGATCCACGCCTGTTTGATTCGGTGGTCTGATCTTCCAAAGTGAGAGATGTCTCACAACATTATTTGAAGTCATCGTTTGACGATGAGTGTTAGTAGGGTTTGATGTATTTGTTCTTGTTCTGTGAGGGTTTGTGTTACCTTGTTGAAGTTCGTTGACTGAAATGTTTCTTGGGTTATTCGATGTTGGTTCATCAACCCAGGCAAAAAAGTCACAAGTTAGATGTTCTGGCGGGTTCACGAAGTCATATGCCGCGCAACAGTAGTAGCGTCGACCAGCGTGCATCGATGAGTTCGAGTTTTGTATGACAGTGGTATCCCCACACTTGCAGGTAACTATTGTTTTTTCACGATCTTGGTTATTGGGGATAATAGAGCGAGTAGCCATTGTAATAATATAGTTTACGATATCTTACAATTACAATGAAATTGAAAGAATATTTATAGAGAAGATTATGTCCCTGTAATTTGGTGTTAGGAACACCGAATGTCAGCAACAGTAAGATTGTGTCAGCCCGGAGGTGACAAGTCCCTGTAATTCGGTGTTAGGAACACCGAACAGTAAGATTCTGTCAGCCCGGAGGTGACTAGTCCCTGTAATTCGGCGTTAGGAACACCGAATGTCAGCAACAGTAAGATTAGGTCAACCTGGAGGTGACTAGTCCCTGTAATTCGGTGTTAGGAACACCGAATGTCAGCAACAGTAAGATTCTGTCAGCCCGAAGGTGACAAGTCCCTGTAATTCGGTGTTAGGAGGAACACCGAATGTCAGCAACAGTAATATTCTATCGGACGTGAAACATGTGTTAATACATGGTTTTTAAATGTTCACATAAAAAGACAAAAGTAGCCTACATGTCTACTTTGGCACCAAAAAAATCGTGTCTGCCAATGTTTTTGTAATCAACTGTTTATGTATTATTTAAGTTCATACAACATACTAAGTAGTCATATAGTTGTTTTACAAGTTGGTTAACTCGTACGCATAGTTATCAGACGTCAAACATGTCTCAAGGCATGATTTTTAAATGTTCACATAAAATGAACACATATGTCACAACACATAAAATACCAATACAAATACATAGTAGAACACTACTGAAATGTTGGTTGCGAGTTTCGGCATGTTGTTCGATTGTGACCTGGTTGATAACAAATCTCACATCTTCGAATACGTCTTTCTTCGGGATCTCGAATATCCATCTCATTACGTATTCGGCGACCACGTCTTCTCCCCCTGGCTATTGTGAGTCTAGTTCTATCTCCTTTTAATCTCCATCCAGGTTCTGTCCATAAATCCTTGTGTTTTAGTGGTTGAAAGTTACACATGTATTGTTTTCGAATCGTATCAGTCGTGTAGACGTCATGAACAATGGTATCCAAGGAAGCACCTCTTTGTCTACATACGGCTATTGCATGTGAGCATGGAAACCTATTCATCTGTCATTTTCCACATGTGCACGTACGACGTAAAAACTCAACAGTTTAATCACTCCCCCCTATCATTTGTCGTCAAGTTTGAGACCACCTTGTATATACCCCGTGCATAATTAAATTCAACTATTGTGTGTTCTTGTGCGTGCCGTTCACGAAGCGTGAACAAACGCCACATTCTTGGTGGTAACGGCGTATCGCAATTCAATGTTATTTCACAATGCTTTCTGAAATGCTCCACACACTTGTTGAAAGTGTATTTAATGCAAGCTCTAATTGGTAGTAGTCTGGCTGCACGCAAGGAATTATTCATGCACTCTGCTATGTTTGTTGTGAGGTTGCCCCAACGCATATGATCACGATCATGCACAAGAGTCCATTTATTTGTACCAATTTCCTTTAGATACTTCCAAGCATCCTCATTTAGTTGCCTGCAATCTCTAACGAAATATTTGTACTTCCTCTTTTGGGTTGTAGAACCCATGCCCTAACATAGTTTCTTCAACGTTGATACATTGAACTGTGTCATAAGATTGCTTCGTACGTGGCGCAGACAATAACGATGGTAAGCAAACGGCTCCATCCAATCATGCAGATTTTGCATTGCGTTGATGATCCCTTTATGTCTGTCCGAAATTACACACAAAGGCTCTGTTGATCTATTGGCAACGTACAACCTAAACATTTCAAAGAACCATGCCCAACTATCATTTGATTCTTCATCAACGATAGCATATGCAATTTGCAACACATGGTTGTTTGCATCTTTTGTAACTGCCGTTAGTAACTTTCCTTTATAAGAACCTCTCAAATGTGTTCCATCAACACAAATTACCGGATGACATCTTTGAAACGCTTTTATAGCAGGTCCAAAACTCCAAAAGACATATTTGATAGTCACACAGTCAGGATGGCTTTGAGGATGATGTTGCCATTCAACAATTGTGTCTTTGTTTGCAGACTGTAATGCCTTGATGTACATTGGCAACTCTTAGAAGTTGCTTTCCCAACTACCATAAATATTCTCAATAGCCTTCTTTCGCCCATGCCACCCCTTCATATAAGACACATCGACTTTAAATTCATGCTTTATATGGGCCTGTACTTGTTTCACAGGCATGTCGATCCTTTCTCTTACGAAATGGCTTACACTAACAGCAATGTCCTTCGATTTTAAGGACCGATTATTGTTGCGGACGACGCTCCCATAGCAATTATGTGCATCCACCCACTTATAAATTTGCCACAGATTGTTTTTCTTTTTCTTTGATGCACGAACGATCCACTTGCACTCGCGTGTTTGGACAACTTGCTGGGATGGTTTATGAGTCGTGTAACACTTTGCTTTAAATATGGTGGGTGTGCTTTCCACAACAAACAACTCTCTATTTTGTTGGATATTCCATCTTCTAATGGCAAATATAAGCTCCTCTTTTCCCTTGAAGCACATATTCCGCCTTATTATGTTAGTTGTGTGACACCACATATCTAACTCCTCATCTTCAACCCAATCGGGTAAGTCGATTTCGTTCATGTTTTGTTGAAACACAGAAGTAGTTGCTACTGCTATGTTTTGAAAATGAACTTCCACATCTTCGTCATCGTCAGTGTCGGGATGTAATTCTTCGTCAACAGATTCTTCCTGCGGTACGGAATGTTCAGAGCTACAGTCATCCGAATCTTCAAATCCACCGCAAGTCGCGATGCCTTCACGATCATCATGATACTGAGAACCATGTAACACGGTTTCTAATCCAGTATCACGTTGTTGTGTACTTTCTAGATGCTCAGTAAAGTTGCATTGTTGATTACTTATTTGCTGTGAAAATGGAAACCCCGTTTGGCCTACGTCGTATTCTTGATATGTGTAAGCAGTATGTTGTGAAACAAAATCATAATTGAGGTTGACGTCCATAGCATCTGAAACAAATATGTGTTGAAGCTGTTCCAAAAATGAAATTGATTGTGTTGGTGCTTGATTGTATTCCTCCAAGATAACTTCGACGTGTCCCATAAAATGATGTTGTGTGCTCGCCAAGTAGTACAACACGCCTAAGCTTTCATCGCCAAGAACTTCTGATCGAATGTCAATACCTTGGAATTGATATAGGAGGTACAAGCAAACTTTGGACACCCTCCTATTAACTTGCAGTCTAGATGTTACCAAATCTACAAAATCATTATAGGATATACGTTGGTCAATAACTACGGTGAAGTATGGGTTCTGGAATCACAAATAACGCTATCATAAGACACACAACCACCCAATACAAATTAACAAGAAACGGACTATGTGGCTCGATAAGAAAAATATAGGTGTTATTTCTTCCATACATTTTCAATTCATATATATATATATATATATATATATATATATATATATATATATATATATATATATATATATATATATATATATATATATATATATATATATAGTTAAGCGAAACAAGGCCCTGTAATTTGGTGTTAGGAACACCGAATGTCAAGAACAATAAGATTCCCCCGGAGGTGACAAGGCCCTGTAATCTGGTCTTAGGAACACCGAATGTCAGGAACAGTAATATTCTGTCAGCCCGGAGGTGACAAGGCCCTGTTATTTGGTGTTTGGAACACCGAATGTCAGGAACAGTAAGATTCTGTCAGCCCGGAGGTGACAAGGCCCTGTTATTTGGTGTTAGGAACACCGAATGTCAGGAACAGTAAGATTCTGAGCTCGGAGGTGACAAGACCCTGTTATTTGGTGTTTGGAACATCGAATGTCACCGTACGCCGATAGATTATAAATAGACCGTCTTACTAAATTTTTGTTCACAGATCGTAGTGACTTAATATCTTTGTTCAAAAATCATAGTGACTAAATATCTTTCTTCACAAAAATGAGTTCAAGTGCAGGAACTAAAAGTCGGTACATTTCTGGACCAGAAGAACCGAGACCTGACCTTGAGCATTACGGTAGTTTATATTCTTAATTTTTTATATTTAAGTTGTTTGACTATTTTATGCATCTATAACTAGCTTCACTTTAACAGATGAGTTTCAAGATGTCTTTAGCATCAAAGTTCATGTAAACGGAGTTTTCACAAATAAGCCAGGTCGAGTTTACATCAATGGCAAAATCCATTACGTTCATTGCGTTAGAATACATCAATTTAATGAATGGTGGTTCAAAGCTGACATTCTTCAAGACGCTTTTGGATACCCTCCAAGGTATCAAAACAAATGGTTTTACTACCATGTAACTGGTGTTGACTTGGATTCAAATCTACATCTGTTAGATGCTGGTTATCATTGGAATTGGTTGCAGAATAGTACGAGCACAAATAAATTGATTTCAATTTACATTTCTGATGTGAAACTGCATAATCTGTATGATCCACCAAGACTACCACGGGCTGAGCACAACCGGTTGAAGGCATTGTCTATCCTATATCGTAGGATGGACAATAATGAGGACGTAGTTGAGTCTACCAAAGATGATGAGGGATTTGGTGAATCTAGGAATTAGATTTAGATTGATTGGTTGGTGGATGTACGTGTTTCTATTTTTGGTTATCATGTTATTGTTTATTGTCTTGATTGTTAGCATATTATTGTACTTTGTCTTAAGGTTTAGCATGTTTGATTACCAACGTTGGGTTAACGTATGTCAAAATGTGGTTTTATTCATATCAATATAAGTTTCGTCTTAAAATATCAAGTATTGCTAGTTAGAATCGTTTTAAATTTGAACACACATGACATATTCTTATAAATATGAAAATTTAATCAATCTAACACATAATTGGTTAATGACTAATTTTTATAAAACTTTTAAAATATAAATGTTGGTTTAAATATAAATGTTGGTTTAAATATAAATGTTGATCGAATGTTTATTTAACTTCAAATAAATAAAGAAATGTTACTAAAAATTAACCTAATCCAGTCAACGAATAATAAAGAATATGAAATTTAAAATACAACAACTGTAAATTCAACCACTGATTTATTATTTTTAAATATTACAATACGATACAAATGTTTTTTTCACATCAAAAACTAAGGGGGAGTAGGACAAATATTACAATGATGGCCTTGTTGTCTATTAGGGCGTCAATCAAGTCTAGAAGCAATGGTACTTTGTGGCGTTGGATTTTCTGTCGTTTGGATTTCAGGTTGGGATGAAGGACTGTCAAGGGTTCGTTGAATCCAGCCTGGACTTATTCCATGATCGTCTAGGTTTTGTAATGGCGATTGAAATTCATGAAAATGTACACGTGATCGAACATATGAAGGACCTCCCATCTCCAAGCTTGTAAATCCGTGAATGTGAACTGGTGGAGGTTGTGGAGAGCTAAATCGAGGGGAATAAGAACTGTGATACGAAGGAGTTGACATACTAGAATCTGGTTGCAATTGAGACTGTGTATCCCTCTGTGTCTGAAAAGGTTGTGAGGGACCGCCCGTGTCGATTACAACCTGACTCTGTTGTGCGTACTGTGTGTTGTCGTACGCACCAAAAAATTTTTGTACCACAATATTTGGCTGAAATGTTGAATGTTCCCCTAAATTTGCATTTGAAGTACCAGCTTCTTGATGGCCATACATGGTTTGTGTGCCGTCATTAACGTCAGTGAAAAATGTAAGTTAGAATCCATATAACCATCAACGTTGTACGCCACATCTTCCTCATTCAAATCCGGGATAAGAGGATGCGGAACTGATACATTTGCACCGGAACCAGATTGATAGGTTGCCCCAGGATAGTTGCTAAAAGCATCAGGAAAATACCGATATGGCATGTCTAA